>JAOXYD010000005.1:7581251-7611022 GCA_028565735.1 Pinacopodium congolense | reverse complement strand
TACCGATGGTACCGGCCTGAATCGAGTACGGAATTCTTTAATTTCATACTCAATTCAAATATTGATTGGTATCGGTTGTACCGAGTAGTACCGAAAAATAAAAAAATAATTTTTTAAAGGAGATTTTTGTATTTTGACCTTTTTAGTTTTAAAGTTAAGTTAAAAACTATACAATATTATACATTTATAAACTATTTTACAAATTTTATAAAATTCAAAATCTAATTTATAATTTTATTAAATTATCCTAAACAGTACTGATACATTACCATTTTAAAGATAAATTCGGTACTGGTACCAGTACGGTATTCAAAACATTGTCCAAAACCCCTGTTATTTGATAAACTATCAATTAGGTCTAGTTTCAAAACTATCAAATAGGTCCCTAAAATTTCAAATTACTTTTACGGTTAGTTTTTCCGTTATTTCTGTTTAACGGTAGTATCATGTATCGATGCCTCGTGACACTGGACTAATAGTGAAAGTAATTTGAAACTTTAAGGATTTATTTGATAGTTTATCAAACTATAGAGACCTACTTAATAATTTACCTAACTATAATGACCTAAATGACATTAAATTTAATTAATGAATTATTTCAATAATTAAAATAAAATTGTTAATAATTAAAGAAATATTTGTTGTAAATATTGTTTTCTTTTAATAAAGTAATAAATTAAAATTTTTGAAAAATCATACAAATCATAAAAAGATTTTATTTTTATAAATCTAATATCTATAATATATATATGTGTGAGAGTAATATAAATATATTTATCGTAAAAATAATATATTAATAATTACTTTAAATTAATAAAATTTTAAGGATAAAAATAGTTTGATTTAAATATAATTTTATATAATTTAAACGACTATTTTATACTCAATTCTGATTGAATCTAAATAAAATAATCTAAAACTTATTAAAATTTAAATATATTTTAAATTTTAAATTTAAATATATTTTAACCCAACTTAAGTATTAAAAATCCTTTTAGGAATTATTTTATTCATTTTCTAAATCTTCGACACAAGAAAAGGAATTTTTTTCATAAATTTAAAAAGATTTTTAATATTCTATTTCGTATAGATCTAATTAAAATATATGAAATTTTATTCGTATTTAAAATTTTACTCAAAATAATATGAAACACTTGTAAAATTAGATGTATAGACTTTTTTTAACTATATTACAAATATTATAAAGATCATAAAAAAAGTTTTGATAAGAAAAAGTGAAAAAGTAAATTTTATTTAATTTATTAATTTTATTTCAAATTGAATTAAAAAAATTTAAATTAATCAAATTAATTTTCAATCTAAAATCGATGACCTAAATTGGGTTTAAATAATTTTATTTAAATTCAATCAAAATTGAGTATAAAAAAGTCGTTTAAATTATATAAAAATATACTTAAATCAAACTATTTTATCCTAAAAATTTATCAATTTAAAGTAATTATTACTATATTATTTATACGATAAATATTTTGTCTTACTATCACATATATGTATTATTATAGATATTGAATTTATAAAAATAAAATATTTGTAAAATTTTTATTATTTTTAAAAAATTTTAATTTATTACTTTATCAAAAGAATATAATATTTACAGTACATATTACTTTAATTATTAAAATAATTCATTAATTATGTTTAATATCATTTAGTACTTTATAGTTTGGTAAACAATTAATTAGGTCTCTATAGTTTGATAAATTATTAAACAAGTCCCTAAAATTTCAAATTACTTTAACTATTAGTCTAGTACCATATGTCATGTTTACATACCACGTAGGACAGAAATAATGGAGGGATTAATGGTGAAAGTAATTTGAAACCTTAGAGACCTATTTGATAATTTTGAAACTATTAGAACCTAATTAATAATTTACCAAATTCAGGAGTCTAAATGATTTTATCCCTAAAATTCAATAATAAATTGGCATAAAATTAATTTATTTCTAAATTTTATTTATTATTTATTATTATCAACTATAAAAATAGAACTATATATTGATATTCACAACTAAACATGTTTTTATGTTTATTAAAATAGAAACTAAACTTAAGAAAAGGACATAAAAAACTATGAAAATAAAATAGAAATGAAACTAAGGCTTTGTTTCATTGGGTGCTTATTTTTTGTTTTCGTTTCCTTTTTTTTTTAAAACAGAAACCGAAAAAAATAGCACAGAAACTGAAAAAACACAAAAACCAATATAAAAATAAAAAATCACAACCAACAACCTAACTAAACATATCCTAAACATACCATTTCAATATTATTTTTGTCTTATTGTTATCTTCATTCCCTGAACCAATAAAATTATTTTGTATTAATTTCATATAATAATTTTATAAGATTATATATGAAGGGTAATATAATTTAACTACTATAGATATCTCTATACATTTCAATTCTTAAATTTATAAAGTTTCTTTAAATTGGTTAAATTTAAGATTGCTTTACTTATCTCTTATGCTAAATACTATTATATTAAGTAAAACTTGATTATATATTAATTATCTTAATAATGTTTTTTAGAAACAACTTTTAATATTGTAACTTCCATTTGAGAAATCTTTAGTGAATTCCTTAAGCTTTATGCTAACTATTTCATGTTATAAGATAATGGAGATACTATAAGCTATCCTTTGAATTTGACATATTTTTAGTTTTATATAAACTAATGACAAGTATTGTTTACTTTGTTCTTCATCTATTTTGAATTAAAACAAAAACCACATTGATGGCTCAAACCTCTCACGATAAGTTTCTTGATTGAACATTTTTTAATTAATTTGAGTCTCTTTACATGTTTTTTTAATTGATAAGAAATTAAAAATTATACAATTTGTAATTAGTATTGAAACTCGGTCACATGGTTTTACAATGATCTTGAATTTGCAAACTTGATCTAGACTCTTAAAATTAATGCTACTATTACTTATTTTGAATAATATATAAGTCCAATTGGCCATTGTTTCAATAGATTTTTTTCTATTTATTTTTAGTATAGACATGTTAGTGTTATATAGCACAATGTGTAGGCTAGCATCTAATAATAGTAAATTAATTGGGTAAGTGGTCAGAAATATTATCCTTAAGAATTTCTCTTTCTTTTATTTATTATAAAGCCTGAGAATATGTGTACAAAATTTTAAATGAGATAAACTACCAATTAAGATCAATGAATTTTTTATTATTAGATAATCTTAATGGACAAAGATATGATAGATTATATTTCCTAATATTTGATATTCTAGTATCCAAGTTAACTCTGGGGTTAATTATAGCTTATTTGATATTAAATGCCTAGTCTTGCTAATTATTTAGTATGCATACAAAGAGGGGAAATTTTCATAATTTTTTTTCCTTATTACGGAATGTGAAAGGCTATTTGGAAGTGAAGGTGCAAATATACATGAAAACATGACACATGCATAACCTTACATTCCTCGATATGATAAAACTAAATGGGTATATTTGCTAGCATTGCGTCATATAAGATCGCATGACTAGGATTCTTTCATTTGTATGCACATATAAATAGGTTATGAATATACAGAGCATCTACTAACTTGGTCTTGATACAAGACTAATCATCCTATTATCTACCATCAATAAGCCACAATTCCAAAGCTATTTTATTTTTTACTATAAAAAGTTGTATGTTTCTTTCAATAGTGTTGCACCTTCTAAAGGTGATATTACCATCATAAATATTTAAGAAGACAATAATCATGCAATAAATTTTTTGTCTTTATCAGTACATCACATGCTAGTTTGGTGCTTATAAATTCTATAACATCTAGTCTTAAGTTGTATATTAAATGTTTAAACATATTTCCATTGTATTTATAGATAACATTTATAAAGGTGATGATAGTATTGTTTCCACTGAGTGATAGGTATACAGCCAACAACAGTATTGTCTGCAGTTGCACTGGGATCATCTTAAAACCCCCCTCAAGTGATGCATTCAGATTTAAAGCCAATAGTTCACTATCTAAAGTTGTAAGGTTCATATCAGCACACCAATCCCCACTTCTTATAAATGTTTATCCTTACTTTACCTATGCTTCAACCCCGGACTTTATCTCATTGGACTATGAAATATTTACTACCACTAGCCCTATAGTCACAAATGATAACTTAAGCTATTACAATCTAATTAATGCCATAGTTAATGCTTTCTATTATGCAATTGAGAAGTTAGGCATGACTGATATCGAATTAGTTAAATCAAAGACTAGTTGGACTTTTAATGGAAATGGAAATTTCACAACTAAAGAACTCACATCCACTTATAATAAGAATGTGATTAATCATGTCGCAACCAACGGGACACTAAAGAGACCTAGTACAGAAATAAAGGCTTTTATCTTTGCCTTGTTTAATAAGGATTAGCAACCCCTTAGTGTGGAGCAAAACCTTGGCCTTTTTATCCCAACTTAGAACTAGTTTATGATTAATTACCTAATCATGGCTTTGAATAACAGTTTCCCATAACAATGAGAGAGAGAATGTTTATGTGTGTAATCTTCAAATATGTTTATTCAAGTGATCTAGTGAGAACATTTGAATTAAAATATTATTTTCAAAGTTGCAAGTTCCACAGATAAATTTAGTATTAATCAAAAAGATGTTCTTTCTTGAAAAATCTTATGTTCGAGGCAATAAAGAACTTGTAAATAAAAATTAAATGCACTAAAAATCACTAAATTTCTTGTCAATATAGGATTTTTTCTACATCAATTTTATAATTACAACAAATTTCCAAATCAAAGGCATGATATTTAATCTCTACTTTAATTGTCTTATTTGAAAAAGGATAGTCTGTATTCCTAACAACACGATCTTATGTGTAGAAAGCCATGTTATAATACCTAGTTAAGGGAAGTCTAAGATTGAGAAAAAAAAATGTGGCTATGGAGACTAAATTGCCATTTATAATAGCTTATATACAAACTCCCTACTAAACCTACCACCACACATGAAACTTCCCTAATATACCCTTCTCTATATCCTCTTTAGTCTAACTTTTTCTTCTTAATGGTTATGCAACATGGAGATAAGCAAGCTTTTAGCCTAAGTTGAGCCACAATTTGTTAAGTCCCTCAATGAGTGTTAGCTCTAACTTGAGTGGATCAAAATCTATAGCATCAATATGATCAATTACCAGTGACATTCTCACAATAGATTGATATGTACCAATGTCTGTAACTACTACTTCAACATCCTAAATCAAGAATGTGCAACAATTTCCAAATAATCCAACTTACTATTCTATTCTATCATTAACCCCATCCTTTAAAAATTGATGAACAGGAAATCATGAGCCTGGTTAATCTCAATGCCATCAAAACTGTTAGGGTTCAAATTGATATTGTTTTTGGATATTATTTTATGTAAATTTTCCCCTGTTTGAGTTTTTATATGTTTAATTATTGATTGAATTAATTAAATAGCATAAGAATGTTCTCTATTTAAGATTGGTGTGAAAATATTACAAGTTTGGCACTTTTTAAACTTTCAACATAGGTCTGGAGCAACCCACATTAAAGTATCTCAACAAAAATTATTAACGGTGGTTGCGCCCGTCATTTTTCTTTGGTTATTAATCGTTGTTGTAAGCGTAGACATACATTTTTCAATAGATTTTTCCACAATTGCTATGCCAAACTTTATCCATATAAGGCAGTAACTCTTTTACAAATTGAAGGGCATTCCTGGCATCAGATCATAATAGTTTTAGGGTATAAACACTTGCTTTAAGTTTTCAAATCAAGTTAGTTTTAGGTTATTTTTCTTTTCTTTTTCATTTGAGACTTCATGTTTGTTTTAAATGTCAAAAAGCTACATAAACATGATTTAGAGTTGGATTATCATCTGGGGATGTGATTTGATGACATTTAACTCTTAATTTCATTTTATGATGCTATTATCAGGGATTCATTAAAGTTATGTTGCTTAAGTTAATTATTTTATGTTTGTTAATATGCAAGCTTAATGTTAATTTTCAGTTAATTCAGGTTATTTAATGTATTAATTAATGATTATTGAATGATTAGTGAGTTAATATTTGTTTATTTAATGATTAGTGCTTATCTTAAATTGATCACTTAAGATAAAGTCAATAAATAATCTAGGATTCGAGAAATCTATCTAAGTTATTGGATAAATCAATAAACAACGTGATTTAAATTAATGCATGACCAAACTTTAGTTAATCATGAGGGTGTTAGTTCGAAAGTAGGAATTTTAGCACTAGACTTCTTAATCTTTAGGCCAATTACTTAATCCTGATACATGACTAAACTTCAAGATAAGACCGATATAGATAAGGTAGTGACTTAACTATAACATTGTCTTGATTTCGTGAAGATACCCTAAATTAGGCATCACAAATGTTAATTCAATTAGCCATTGATAACTTGAACCTTAACTAAATATTTTAGGAAAAGCAACCTTGAACTCCTTTGCAATTGATTGGAAGCCTTTTAGGATTAGTTTTTGTAATATTTAATTTCATAATTCATAATTTTGTGTTCCTTAGATAACAATAATCCGATTGACCTATTACTTATATATACTTACTCAGAGTCTTAAAAATACTCTATTATATTAATTATTGACCGATATACTTGTCGAAAATTTGGCCTTAAAGGAATTATGAATTGTGTGTCAAAAAATAGATTTATTTGAGCTTATTTTATATAAGACTGACTGATAATAGAAACCTACAAATTAAGCAAAAATTTATGCTTTAACTATAAAAATATCATCATAAGTAAACTTGAGGAGTTCCTTTCTTTTAGTTTGGGAATGAACATTGCATCAATACATGTTGAATCCTAAATATAAGCAATTTGCAAGTTTTTTAGATATTAATAGCTTGAAAATTCAACTGCCATAGAAAAGGTTATTGGGGACAACCACTTTCTAATTTACTGAAATCTCTTATTTAACATAATATATCAACTCATTAGCCATCATATTATCTCTTTATAAGAAATTTTGTAAATCATACTTCATTGTTTTGATCGAACAATGGCACATTCCGTACATATAACACCTTTTCTAGTTTGAATATGAGTCATAGACCAGTGGCTTCTGTGATGAGAAATACGTCAGGAGCATATTATTAATTGTAGTGTCCATCCATCATCGCTATAGGAATCCTATTCAGTGCTCAACATTTTATCATCAGGGCGTGTATTACCCTTACCACCACCACAAATAAAAAGTCTAGTAAAAGGGCAATTCAATAACAAAACTAAATTACATTTTTAAGAAGTCAACATATATGAAAAATCAGACGACCTACACATTTCAAGGAAAAACCCATAACTTTATTCAGAGAAAGCCTACAAGTGACATCTTGCAAAGAAAATCATATTGGTTGTAAGCTTTAAGCACAAAAATAATATTTTGACAACATAAATTGACTTATGATATCTTGCTAAACTTTCCCATTTGATAAGGAGAAAAAAGGCTGATGTTCCCTTCATCTTTATTTTTCAAAAATTATTAATTATCAAAACTGATACTATACTTCTGAATTTTATGAGATATGGAGCAAAAATCAGTAATGAAGAGTACAAAACTGGAGTCAATAGAAAATCAATGAAAAAAGAGAGAGTAGAAGTTGAATAAGGAGAAAAAAGTTTGGACATTTAGGTCGATATAAAAGTTTGATCATATGTAAAAAAAAAAAAAACCTTCTATAGTCTTATTTAACAATTAAAATTTTAGTTTGATGGTCAAAAAATGATAAATAACTTAAGTATAAGAACCATATGGTCAAATGATGAAGTACCACATTAACCAACGATAAGAGTAGTTAGATTTGGAAAATTAAGGAACTCTCATTTAAATCTTATAAGTTACCAATTTTTAAGTTTCATTTTTTTTCTTTTTCATGTCACATATGTTCCAATATTTGTAATATGAGCTTAATCTTTGCCCTCAACTCCTAATATCATACCATGAAATATTATGTTACACGTTATATTACTTGGTTTAAACTTTCGTCATTCAGCAAAATACCTTATGGAGTTTTCTTCTCTTATGATAGGGCTTGTTATTAAATTACAACTTGGAATTGATCTCGGTCATTAGAATCTTAGTGATTCCATGGGTCTAGTAATACCTTGATTTCTCCATGAAAATTTGGGATAGTTCCTTTAACCTATATTATAGGTATTGGAATATGGGTCATTATGTTGTTTCTAGTTTCTAAAAGTACCTATATAATTCACCTCCTTTTGAATGGACATCATCATATCTACATTTATAAAATCATTAGAATTATGTCCATATATCCCATAAAAACCACAGACTTTAAGTTAAAATGTTTACCTTTTAAAAGATGAACTCTTTTAGCCAAATTTGTAACTTGCGATGCCAAATTAGTTTGAGCATTAAGTTCATAAACACTAACACCTTTACCTTTTAAATATTTTGGATGAGAATTCATTATTAAATTCTTAAAAATCTCTCCAAGTTCTTCAAATGTCTTATCACCAATATAATCACCTGTAATTATATATACAAAAGTTTGGCAATGTTCACTTAATCCTTTATAAAAGAACTAAATAATTAAATGCTTCAGAAACTAATGATGGTGACATTAAGTTAAAAGTAATTTGAATCTTTCCCATGTTTGTAATAATTCTCTCCATCCTTTTGAGCAAAAATGAAAATCCTATTTTGCAAGTCCAAAATCTTTTTAGGTGAAAAATACATAGTTATGAATCCATTATAAACATCATTCCAAGTAGGTAATGAAGCTTTAAGCAAATGAAGCAATTAAGTTCTAACTTCACCTTATATGCAATAAGTAAAACCTATCTTTTTAAGCTCATCTATAGATAAACCCTCTAAAGGCAATGTTTTTATGTACTGTAGAAATCCTTAATAAACGTAAATGAATATATTGACTTCAATCCGTTCAACGTAAATGAATCTACTAACTTCAAATGGATTGTCTTCAGCTCATAATTCCTTGTAGCATCACTCAATTGAAGTAATGATAGAATTGTAACTATATCAATCTTGGGATATCTATTAAACAAGTCAATAGCTTAATTTACTACCATAATAGCTCATACATTCAGATTATTTTGTTAATGATTATTGTGTTGACTAGCCATCCTTCTCTTTCTATTACTCATATAAATCTTTAATTTTTAGATTAAAAAGAAGGATTTTATCTAAAACAGAACTCTTGAAAGGTCTTATTTACATAAACTACCTATAATATAAGAGAAAAAATCATTTGAAACTAAAAACAAAAATCAACAAATAATAATAATAATTCATTGTACCTAACAATAGTGCCAAAATTTTGATAGGTTACTGATCACTAAGCCTGCAAGTATATAGGATCAATCGTAGTACGAAGAAGGTTGTTCCCATAAGAACAAGTCCTTATTGTTATTTAATAAAATTTTGAAATTAAAATAACATTTAAAGAAAAGTATAATAAAAATGAACACTAATTAAATAAATACAGTTAATAAAGAAATCAATTAAATCAAATACTAAAACTTAGGTTTCATTTAGCTAAATTTAACGGTTGATATCAATATTAATATTCAATTTCTTAAATGCAATTAATCCAATATTATCCTAGATCATTTCTAAGTCACTAAGTTGTACCCAATTAAAATCCAGTCAAAATTTTAAGGATTAATAGCTTAATTAAATCCTTTAAACAAAAACTAATGCACAATAATCAACTTAGTATATTTCTTTACCAATTAATTATCTTCAATTTCCTTATTCAAGTTTATCCTTATCCTTTTGATTTTTCATACGAACCCTAATATGAAAACTATACGATGATTAAGCATACAATTCACAAGAAACTTAAAGAAATTAAGCCAATTGATCAAAGAACATTAATATTGATAATCAAAGGTTTTCTTTAATTAGGTTACATCCTAACCTTAACCAAAGATTTAGTTACTCGTAGTAGAAAGTAAAATTAAAATAATATCAAACTTAAATCTTAGGCATGATCATTAAGAGAAAAGAAGAGTAGAAAAACTTTAAAATCTTGAAATAATATCCGCCTTCTATCTTGAGTTTTTCTTTTCCACTCTTTAGAAAATTGTCTAGATTAAGATAAAAACTACTTTAATCTCCTAATTCTCTCTCCTCTCTCTCTCTCTCTCTCTCTCTCACACACACACACACGCACACACTCAAAAGCAGGTTAATTATTGAGATTTTCAGTTACAATTAAAGTCGTCAAGTCAATCACTTAATATCCCTTTTACTTTCAAACTCTCCTAAAAAATACTTGAGTCTCGTAAATTCATGTAAAATAACAAATAAAAATCAATAAACACTAAACGGGAATTTTTTGATAATATAGAGAGATATAAAGATATAATTGTAGCTAAAATTTTCACTCATAATGAAAGCATTGAATATCACCGATCCTTCTCTCTAATTATTAAAAAGAATTTATTAAGGATAATAATAACCCTATTTTCTCATTTTAATTCAGAATTGCTTCAAATGGATTCGAATTTTCTTAATTCCTATATAGATAAAAAAAGTTCTATAAACAAGTTTATTTTGATAATATTTCTATTTAAAGTGAAAATAGGATTCATCCTGTCTCTTTTATTTTCCATTCATTTGAATGTCTTCCATTTCACCGATTTTGTCCAAAACCTCATTTGCCTTTCAAAATAGGGAAGAAGCAAGATTTTCTTTGTCCTAAAACTATAAAAAATTCTTTTAGAATTTATCAAAAGGAGGAAGAAATTGGCTCATAAAAAAGATTTGATTTTTAAAATAAATAATAAACAATCCTGAATGGAGATCTTTAAGGCGAATTATATATGACTCATCCTAAATCATTTGTTTTTAATAAATGAAATCATTTAGTTTGTATGTTAAAGAAGCCTATATGTGGACTAAAACAAGCCTCACATCAATGACATATAAAATTTCACAATGTTATACTCTCTTATGATTTCAAGAAAAATGTTATTCCTCAATGCATATAACTTTAAGTTAGTGGGAGCAGGTATTTATTTTTGTCTTATATGCAAAAGATATGTCACTTACAACTATTGATTTGAGTTTGCTATGTGAGACTAAATATTTTCTCTTTCAAATCTTTGAAATGAAAAATATGGTTAAAGGCCTAGTATATCATTGGCTTAAAGATTTACAAAGATAAGTTTAATGGAACATTAGGATTGTCTTAGTAAGCTTGCAATGACCAAGATGAGCACATATACATCAATAATAGATCCTATTGTCAAAGGAGACAAATCTGAGATTAGTATCCAAACAAAATGTTGGAGAAAGAGGCGAAAAATGGAAATATCATACGCATATGCAGTTGGTAACATAATTTATGTATAAGTCTATATAAGACTTGATATTACATAAATAATATGAAATATAGAGAGATAACAAAATAATATAAGGCATAAGCAATAGACAAATGCAAAGAAAGTTATAAGATATCTACAAGAAATTAAGAACTACATGCTCACATACAAGCTTTGTGAGTATTTGAAAATTATTCTCAAAAGGTTACATTTACTATAACTAAATGTAGAATTTAATTTATTTTTTAAGAGTTAAATTATTAAATTAAATTACTTATCAAATTAATAATTAGAATTAAACAAAATGTTAAAGTTATCTTTTATAATTAGATTATATTACGTATAAGTAATATGATGAGATAATATTAATTATATAAACCTCATTGAACTTTGATAATTGATATAAAATTTAACAACTTAACATTCATGCCCAAGAATGAATATCTGGCATCTGATGTTTATAGGAACAAAAATATGTGGGTGCCTCCAAAAATATTCATTTGTGGAAAACCATATAATTAAATTGGGATAGGCTCAAAATCATGTTAAAATTTTCACAATTCTATATATTGAAGAGAATGAATAGTTATAAGAAGATTCATAAAAAAAATTAGGATATTATATTATGGTCTCATTCTTGTATATGTTTTCTCTTTGATTATTGTTTCTAGTTGATGTAAGAATTTAACAACTCTAATACACCCCTTCATGCCCAATAATAAACATATAATGGTTGAAGTTTGTAGGAATGAATTTCTTAAGGTATCCAAAAGAATATATAGTTATAAAAAGTTCCATAACCAAACTAGGCTAAAGTCTAATACTACATTAAATTTTTCCTTAGTCTCCATTTAGAAAAGAAGGAATAGTTTATATATGACAAAAAAACCACATTTTCACTTATTGGGTAATGGAAACATCCATGTATTAAAGCCTAAATAATATTTATTATTAATTGATGTGGAAATTTAACATAGGACATTTTTTATTCCACTTATATTTTTGGCCTTGATTTCTTTTTTCTTTATAATTTATTAAAATCATAAAAAGTGGTTTTAGCTTTTTTTTGTTTTTAATCATAACAAGAATATTATTTAATTATTTTATATTAAAAAATAATAAAAAGAATGATTAATATCTTCCCAAAAATAATATAATATGATTAATTATTTTATTTTATTTTATAATAAATTATTTTAAATTTTATAATAAATTATTTTAAAATTTTATATTCATTTTAAATATATTTAAATTCAAAATAATTTAGAATGAATAAATTTTCTAATGAACATAATATTTATTAGTTAAAATATTTTAAAATTAAAATAAATATTATATTACTTAATAAAATTTAAGAATTTAGTACTTCCTTATTTATTTAGTTTTACAAAAATATAATTAACTTATTATTAAAATTTTTAATAAGATTAAATAATAAATTGAAATAAAATTAATTATAAAAATTTCATTTATTTTTAATATTTATTTAATATTTATTATTATCAACTCTAAAAATACAACTATATATTGATATTCACTCCAAACATGTTTTTATATTTATTAAAATAGAAAGTAAATTTGGGAAAAGAATATAAAAAAACTATGACAATAAAATAGAAGTGAAACTAAGCATACCCTTTAAATATTATTTTTATCTTATTGTTATCTTCATTCCTTGAACCCAAAAAAATTTATTTTTTATTAATTTCATATAATATTTTCATAAGTTTATATATAAAGGGCAATACAATTTAACTACTATTGATATCTCTATACATTTCAATTCTTCAATTTATAAAATTTCTTTAAATTGGTTAAATTTAAGACTGCTTTACTTATCTCTTATGATAAGTACTATTATATTAAATAAAACCTTATTATATATTAATTAGCTCAATTTTTTTTTACATTTAACTTTTAAAATTCTAACTTCCTTTATAGAATTCTTTAGTTTCATAACCTTTATGCTAACTATTTCGTGCTATGAAATAATGGAGATACTATAAGCCAACCTTTAAATTTTACATATTTTTTAGTTTTATATAAACTAATGATAGGTATTGTTTACTTTATTCTTGACCTATTTTGAATGAAAATGAAAACCATATTGATGTCTCAAACCTCTCACGATAAGTTTCTTGATTGAATTTTTTTAATTAATTGGAGTCTTTTACATGTTTTTTTAAATTTATTGATAGGAAACTAAACATTATACAATTTGTAATTAGTATTGAAACTTGGTCACATGGTTTTACAATGTTCTTGAATTTGAAAACTTGATCCGGACTCTTAAAATTAATACTAATATTAATTATTCCAAATAATATATAAGTCCAATTGGCCATTTTTCAATAGATTCTGTATTATTTATTTTAAGTATAGACATGTCAGTGCTACATACAACAACTTGTAGATTACCATATAATAATAGTAAATTGTTGGTTAACATGACCAATTGGACAAGTGATTAGAAATATTATCCTCAAGGATTTAACCTTTTTTTAATAAAGCCTGAGAATATATGTGCAAAATTTTAGATGAGATGACCTACCAATTAAGATCAATTAATTTTTTGTTATTAGATATCTTAATGTACAAAGATATGATATATTATATTTCCTAATATTTGATATTCTAGTATCCAAATTAATTATGGGGTTAATTATAGCTTATTCTATATTAAAGTCCTAGTCTTACAACTGTTAGGTATGCATACAAAGAGGGAAAAAATCATAAAATTTCTCCCTTATTATGGAAACGTGAAAGGCTATATGGAAGTGAAGGTGTAAATATGCATGAAAGCATGACACATGCATAATCTTACATTCCTTGATATGATAAAACTAAATGTATTTGATAGCATTGGATCATATAAGGTCACATGACTAGGATGCTTTCATTTGTATGCACATATAAATAGGTTATGAATATATAGAGCATCTACCAACTTGGGCCTAATATAAGATGAATCATCTTATTATTGGTTATTAGTAAGCCACAATCCCAAATCTATTAACTTTTTTATTATAAAAGTTATATGTTTCTTTCACTAATGTTGCATCTTCTGAAGGTGATATGACCATCATAAATATTTTAAAAGACAATAATTCATGGAGCAAATTTATTATCTTTATCAATACATTAGATACTATTTTGGTGCTTATAGATTTCTACAACATTTAGTCTTGAGTTGCATATTGAATGTTCAAACATGTTTCCATTTTATTTATAGTTCTGAGTATCCTTTTAGCTTTCTTTATTGCTTCCAGTTTGAAATTCCTAGATAAATCTTAATCCATGTTTTCTTTTGTGACGGAAACAACTACTTATTTTCAACTGCGTTATGTTTACTTAAATTTAGATTAAATAATGTTACATTTTGATTGATACGGGATCTTGTTTTATAAAAGAAATGACTATTAACTATGGATTGCTTAGAATACTTATTCTTTCTGCAATAGTAGCTTTCTAAAGCCAAATTGCTATTGCAATTAGTATAGGTGTTAATTATAGAGTGCTCAGAGATAACCTTCCACCTCCATCTCAAGTCACTTGATGCTTTAAGGGGTCGCCAGATTGATGTCACCTTAGGAGTTAAAGATATACCCAACTTAACTACAATCCAAGAAGCAGCTGACTCATGGTTTCAAACCAATGTTCAACCTTATCTTATTGTCATCATTTTCTCATATATCATAGTGGGTAATGAAGTGATTCATGGGAAATTTGCCATAAAAGTAGTGGCTGCAATCCAATCACTTTAAAACATTATTGATGCAAATAATATGACAGGTATAAAGGTGAAAACAATATTTTCTGTAGCTGCACTAGGATCATCTTACCCCCCTCAAGTGGTGCATTCACACCTGAAGCTAGCAATTCACTATTTGAAGTTGTAAAGTTCTTATCAGTACACCAATCCCTTCTTTTAGTAAATGTTTATCCTTACTTTGCCTATGCTTCAGCCTCAAACTCCATCTCATTGGACTATGCAATATTTACTGCCCTGTGGTCATGGATGGTAACCTAAGATGTTACAATCTATTTGATTCCATGGTTGATGCTTTCTATTTTGCAATTGAGAAGTTAGGCATTACTGATATCGAACTAGTTGTATCAGAGACTGGTTGGCCTTCTAATGGAAATGGAAATTTCACAACTAAAGATCTTACATCCATTTATAATAAAAATGTGATCAATCATATGGAGAAAACTAGGACACCAAAAAGACCTAATGTAGAAATAGAGATGTTTATCTCTGCCCTATTTAATGAGGATTAAAAACCTCCTGGAGTGGAGCAAAACTTTGGACTTTTCTATCCCAACTTAGAACCCATTTATGATGCATTACCTAGTCTTGGCTTTGAATAATAATGTCTTATGACAAGGAGAGAGAGATTGTTTATGTGTGTAATATTCAAATATGTATATTCAAGTTATCCAATGATAACATTCGAATTAAAATATTATTTTCAGAGTCACAAGTTCCACAACTAAATTTAGTATTTATAAAAAAGATGTTCTTTATTGAAAAATCTCATGTTTGAGGCAACAAAGAATTTGTAAATAAAAATTAAATTCACTAAAAACATAAAATTTCTTGTCAATACAGGATTTTTTCTGCATCAATTTTATAATTGTAACAAATTTCCAAATCAAAGGTGTGATGGTTACTTTTTGCTATTAATTGTCTTGTTTGAAAAAGGGTAGTTGGTATTCCAAATAGCATGATTTTATGTGCACAAAGTCTTGTTGTTATACCTAATTGAGAGAAGTCTAAGTTTGAGATAAAAAGGTGGCCATATGAAACTAAATCTACATTTCCATTTATGATAGCTTGTATACAAACTACCTAGTAAACCCACCCCCAAACATGAAACTTCCCTGATATGTCCTTCTCCATTTAGTCTAACCTTTTCTTCCTCGTGACCGTGTAACATGGAGATGAGCAAGCTTTTGGCCTAAGTTGAGCCACAATTTGTTAAGTCTTTAAATGAGTGCTAGCTCTAACTTGAGTGGATTAGAGTCTATAGCATCAAGAAGATCAATTACCAGTGACATCCTAATAATAGCTTGATATGCACTAATGCCTCTAAATACTACTTCAATATCCTAAAGTAAGAATCCGCAATAGTTTTCAAATAATCCATATTACTGATCTATTTTTTCATTGACCCTATCCTTTAAAAATTGATCAATAGGAAATCATGAGCCCAATTAATCTCAATGCCAACGAAACCTACAAATTAAGCAAAAACTCATGCTTTCACTATAGAAGCATCATTATAGGTAAGCTTAAGGAGTTCCTTTCTTTCAATTTGGGAATGAACATTGCATCACTACATGTTGAGTCCTAAATCTAAGCAATTTGTGAGTTTATTGAATATTAATGGTTTGAAAATTCAATTGCCACAAAAAAGGTTGTTGGAGACATCCCACTTTCTAATTTAGTGAAATCTCTTATTTAACATAACGTATAAACTCATTAACCACCATATTATATCTCTGTAAGAAATCTCGTAAATCATACTTCATTATTTTTATCCAACAATAGCGCATTCTATACATATAAAACCTTTTCTAGTTTGAATATGGGTTATAGATCAGAGTGGCTTATGTTATGAGAAATGTGCCATAAGTGGATTGTTGATTGTAGTATCCATCCATCATTGCTGTAGGAATCCTATTCATTGCCCATCATCTCCTTATCAGGACAACTATTAACATCACTACCACCACTAACAAAAAGTCTAGTAAAATGACGATTTAATAACAAAACTAAATTACATTTTTAAGTAGTCAATATGTATGAAAAACTTAGACGACCTTTAAATTTCAAGTAAAAGCTAACAAATTTAATCTGAGAAAGAATATTAGTGATATCTTACAAAGAAAATCATATTGGTTGCAAGCTTCAAGCACAAAAATAATAATTTGACAACATAAACTAACTTGTGATATCCTACTAAGGTTTCCCATCTGATAACGAGAAAAAAGGGTGCTAATCCCTTCATCTCTATTTTTCAAAAATTATTAATTATCAGAACTGGTATTATATTTTTGATTTTATGAGATATGGAGCTAAAATGAATAATATAGAGCACAAAATTGAAGTAGGTAGAAAATAGATGCAGAAAAAATATAACGTGTATTTATGATTATTGTGTTGATTAGCCATTCATCTCCTTCTATGACTCATATAAGCCTTTAATTTCTAGATTAAAAAGAAGATTTTACCTATAATAGAACTCTTAAAACGTCTTATTTACATAAAATACCTATAAAATAAGAGAAAAAATCACTTGAAACTAAAATCCAAAATCAACAAATAATAATAATAATAATTCATTGTACCCAACAACAGTGCCAAAATTTTGACAAGGTACTGATCACTAAGCCTAAAAGTATAAAAGATCAATCGTAGTAAGAATAGGGCTGTTCCTATAAGAACAAGTCCTTATTTTTATTTAATAAAATTTTAAAATTAAATAGCATTTAAAGAAAAGTATAATAAAAAAGAACACAAATCAAAGACATGCAATTAATAAAGAAATCAATTAAATGAAGTAATAGAACTTGGGATTCACCTAGCTACATTTAACCGTTAATATCAATATTAATTTCTAATTTATTAAGTACAATTGATCCAATACTATCCTAAATCACTTCTAAGTAACTAAGTTATATCTAATTAAGAACCATCCGATTTTTAAAGATTAACAGCTTAATTCGATCTTTTAAACAATAATTAGAGCACAATAATCAAATTAATATATTTCTTTATCAATTAATTATCTTTAATTTTCTTATTCAAGTTTATACTTCTCCTTTTGATTTTTCATATGAACCCTAATATGAAAAGTATATGGTGATCAAGCATGCAATTCATAAGAAACACAAAGAAATTAAGCTAATTGATCAAAGAAAATTAAGATTGATAGCTACATGTTTTCTTCAACTAGGTTACATCCCTAACCCTAACCAAAGATTTAGTTACTAATAAAAGAAAGTAAAATTAAAATAATACATAAGCATAATTAATACGAGAAAAGAAGAGAAGAAAAATTTTAAAATCTTGAAATGAGATACTCCTACCTTTAGTTTTTCTTTTTCTCTCTTTAGAAAATTGTCTATATTAAGGTAAAAACTAGTTTAATCTCATAATTCTCTCTCTCTCTCTCTCTCTCTCTCTCACACACACACACACACACTCACTCACTCAAATGATCTACCTCTTTTAAAAACAAGCTAATTAATGAGAGTTTCAGTTCTAATCAAAGCCTTCGAGTCAATCTCTTAATGTCCCTCTTGCTTCCAAACTCTCCTTAAGAATCCTTGAATCGCATAAATTCATGAAAAATAATAAATAAACATTAATAAACATTAAATAGGACTTTTTTTGGTAATATAAAGAGATATAAAGAAAGATTTATAGCCAAAATTTTCACTTAGAATGAAAGCATTAATTATCACTGATCCTTCTCTATAGTTATTAAAAAGGATTTATTAAGGATAATAATAGCCCTATTTGCTCATTTTAATTTAGAATTGGTTCAAATGGATTCGAATTTTCTTGATTCTCATATAAATAAAATGTTTAATAAATAGATTAAAGTGAAAATGAGATTCATCCTTTCTCTTTTCCTTTATATTCATTCGAATCTCTTCCATTTAACCAATTTTGTCTAGACCCTCATTTCCTTTGAAAAAAAAAAGGAAGAAGTAAGATTTTCTTTGTCCTAAAACTAGAAAAAAAATTCTTTTTCAAATTATCAAAAGGAAGAAGAAGAAGGGTCATTAAAAAGATTTTTCTTTTTAAAAGAAATAATAAATAAACTTGAATGGAGATTTTTAATAAGAAGTATAGATTACTCAACCTAAATCGTTTGTTTTTAATAAAGGAAATCATTTAGTTTGTAAGTTAAAGAAGTCTATATATAAACTAAAACAATCCTCATGTCAATGGTATATAAAATTTCACAATGTTATGCTCACTTATGATTTCAAGACAAATTTTGTTCTTAATTGCATTTACCTTCAAGTTAGTGGGAGCATATACTTTAACCTTAGCAAATTGTCATTTTTCGTTATTTATTTTTGTCGTCTATTTTATTCCTAAATATATATATTTTTCTCACATTATTCCTAACAAATCAATAACTGTTATGCAGTTTGAAAAAAAATTAAAATTGTATAAAAAAATATAGAGCAAGTAAATTACAAATATAAACTAATTAACCTAATAATTAAGTATGTCTATCGACACAAAGCAAAATTCGTAACGGTATTAAAAATAAGATTTTAATTATAGATTATGAGTTATACTAAATATTACAAATAATTATAATAATTAAAGAGAATAAGAACACAATTATAAATATGTTATACAATAATTGTCTAATCACAAAATTAACGATTTTATAGCTGTCCAATTAACAATTTGATGTCATATTAAGCTTAACATCTACATTAAATTGTGACATAAGTACGAAAAATGAAAAGTGATTTCTTGAAGGATTTAATTATAGTTGCTTTTGCCTTAGTTATAAGTGGTCATTATTAATAAAATTATCTAAATTGTCTCTTATAGATCATTCAAGATGTATCTATAGACACTAATAATCAACCGCAGCTGTTTGAATTACGACGTTAAATATTGCTTAATTTCAAAATTAAAACATTGCTAACCCATCTTTCGTTAACAAGTACGAGACTAGATACGCCAGACAACACCGTCTGTCGTGGCAAGAGTACAAGACACCGTGTGTCGCTTGGTTGCCTAAATTGTTCCATTGCACGAGAGGCACACAGTTTACCCATACCAAAGCTAAAAGACAAATCTTTGTAGATTAAGCACACTATAAAGAGTGAAAGCACGAAATCAGCTCTCATACGAGTGGAGAAAGGGAAAGAGAGAGATGGGATTGGAGGCAGTGGGTGACCTTGCTCTTCATCATATTCTCAGGAAATTGGGCGGTAAAGACACCGCGAGAGTGGCATGTCTTAACAAGCGTTTCTTGGCTTGTACAGAGGATGAAACCCTTTGGTCCTTCTTTTGTTTAGAGGATCTTGGTCTTAGGTCCGCTATTGATCCCCATGGAAACACTGCCCCTTCGTTTAAGGTATGAAAAGTAGCTAAAGTCTTTCGCTTTTCCACTTCTTGAATTATGGGCATTCCTCGTTCTCTTTTGTTTACTTATGCTGTATGAAGTACCAGGGAATCTTTTGTATTTGGTGAATTGCGAATATGTATAAATGTATGTGTGTCAGCGTGAAGAATAACCCACAAAGATTATAGATTGAAGCCTTTTGTTCAATTATGTTTAAAGTTTTTGCTACACGATGTTGTTATGCGGTTATAATTGAATGCCGTGAAATTTGGTGGGACATGTTGAGAGTTCCAGTGTCGCGTCTGCATAAGCTCTTGTTGGAATCCGTCCTCATGGGTTGTTCTTTGTCCTGGTTGGGATAGCAGGAAGTTGTTCTTCCCCTGTTCTCTGATCCTAGTGTCGTATCTTTCTAGTTGATTGTATAAGAATCAGCTGTACTAAGGCGGAAAACAAAGCAAGTGAAGCAATGGTTCTTTAAAATTGGAAGACTATCTAGTTGATTTCAGGTGTGAGGCCTCTAGGCATAGCTGAACTGAAACCACATGTTTCGGATCACATCTGACACAGTTACTTTTACTTTATCTTATTTTCTCATGGAGATTCTTTTATTTAAAAATGAGATTAGAACCTTCTTGATTAATTGAAGCTACTACGTATTGTGCAATTGCTTGAATGCATTAGTTTAAATACCTGATCTGCTAGATTGATCACTATGGGAAAATTTTAGATGATGTTTACTCTAAACTGTGGGGTTAATATCTAATTGGATTGTTTTCTTAATTGCTATTATGTGGATCAATATTATGTCCTTTTTATGTAGTGTCCATCTTTTTCTTCATGTGTAGGCAGCTTATAAATTATGGATGGAAGCTTTTGGCATGTATCCTTGGCCCCTTGTAAAAAGAGTTAAAAGATGTTGGGACAGAATCAGGAACTGGTTGGCTACAAATTTTCCGGAGGTTGACTCCTCACTTCGAAAGGGTGCTTCAGAGGCCCAGATTGAAGAGCTGGAGAAGGTTTTGAAAGTGAAACTGCCACTTCCTACAAGAATTCTATATAGATTTTGTGATGGTCAAGACTTTAGAGGAAAGGCACTGCCCTCAAGTGTGCATCGCTCTTTGTTGGGGCTGATTGGTGGTTATTTTGTCTATCATCGCTTGGTTAATGTGTACTTATTACCAATAAGGAGAGTGATATCGGAAACAAGAGAGGTTATACGTCATCTTGGAGTTTCTGATTTTTCCAGCAGAAATAAGTACATTCTTGTGGCTGCTTCATTCACATTAACTAAGAAATTTTTTTTCCTCAACTGTACAAATGGCCAACTATACGTTGGTACTAAAAATCTTCTAATGGATGGAGATATGCTTCCATGTGTTCCAAGTACTTTGATACATTCAGTGCATGATCTTAACAGTAATGATCAGCAGGATGCCATGTTGCTTTGGCTAGAAGAACATGGCCGCCGCTTGGAAAGTGGGGTTATCAAAACTCGAGAGGACCTAAATGGGAAGAGTATTTGTCAGTTCCCTGAGGAACCTCCTCTCTGTTCCACTGCTGTAACCAGTGGGGTAAAGGTGAGTAATTATAGTGTACCTATGTGCATGTTGTCCCATTATGCCATAGATCCTAGACACTCTAACTTAGCTATCCGTTTGTCATTAACGAGGAGGTGAGGGAAGAGGTTCTCTATGTTTTCCATGTTGCTGTTGAGGTGTACTAGATGCTTGAATCATTTTTATTTAGGCCTAAATTCTAGGGGACTCAAAACCCAGAAGATGTTTAATGAAGCTGTTTATCTTGACATAACATTAATCTTGGCATGTATTTACTAAGTTCAATCCTTCAAATGTCAATCAGGAAAGAGTTGTCCATCTTGATATATTTAATTCCACTTATTGCAATTGGCTTTCTGCATTTCTTTCTTTCAATATTTTTCTCTTGCGAGAAGACCATGAAATATTAATTCAGATAGTTGGTTAATGCAAAAATTAAACGATGCACTTCCCTATTACAAGCTTGGTCTCCAATCTGGTTATTACAAAATTGTTATTTTTTAAATAATAAAACCTGGTAAAAAAATTGTCAGGTCCGTGCATCTTCTGTTTTTATGCCAGAGTTAGCTGACCCCCAGGACATTTCTCAAAAATACTGGTTTGCATACTCTATTCGCATGTCTCTTCTACCAGAAGGATGCATCATCAATGGCATGCATTTTAGTTCTTGCCAATTGCATTGGAGGCATTGGATCATCCGTGCACATGATGATGTTGTAGATGATGTTGATGCAGAAGCTGTGATAGGCAAGGTATAATATTTCATTTCTTGGTAGATGTGCAATTTAAGGTTGCTCCCAGAAATATCATTCCAGGGCCAATGAAATCATTATTTAGCATGTAGCTCTGCTAAGAGTGGTTAAGATTTTAGAAAATTCATCAACTAGTTTTCAGTGCCAATCAGTGATTTCTCCAAGAGTTGAAGTTTCAAATTCTTTTTCTGCTTTCCCCTTCATACTTCTAACTCACATTTTTACATGAAAATTCTGCTGCGAGGAAGGTGAATTATTCAACTCTGATTTTGGTTCAAGTTGTTCATTATTACTGTTTTTGGTTAGAAAACTATTAGCTTTTAGCCTTCATGTATGTTACTGTACATGGCCTCTTGCTGGTGTGTGCCTGTCTTCCCTTTATGAACCAAATTAGGAAATTTAGTTGTTATCTAGGTTGGGTTGTGAACGTAGATAATATGTTTGGAGAGTAGAAATCTCAGCCAATTTGTATACTTTGCTTTTATTAGAATATTTTGCTGATTCTTTCACTTTGTACCTGCTCAGTTTATTCCCATTATTCCATACACGAGAATCTCGGGAGTCATGTGCCAATAACTAGGAAGTCGCATCTAAATCTAAGTTAAAATACTAGATCGTTTTCCAAGTTGTGATATATCTAGTAAAGCAAAATTAATGAGCACCTGAAATGTCCGTCTACTTACATTCTTCTTCATGCATTTGCAGTACCCGCTCTTGCATCCAGGGGAGAAGGAGTTCGTATATGAGAGTTGCTCGCATTTACCAACTACTGCTGGTTCCATTGAAGGCTCCTTCAGATTTGTTCCTGGCAGGTACATCATGTATATACTTAATGCACAAGCCATGTATTTTGTGGCAATTCTGTCTCAGAAGAGGCAGGGCTAACAACATCTTTGATTTATGAAAATAACTTCAAACATAGTTGCTGGAACTGATTTTGAATGCCTCTTTAGTACTGCTGCCTAGATAGAACATAATTTGGTGCTATACATGTGTTTTCTTCCCCCCATTCAGTCTCTACAACAGGCTACTTTGATGTACCTAATTGGTGACAATATGAATGGAAATACACTTTCCTTTGCGCAACTTAATAAACAGCACCTGGTTGTACTAACCAATTAGTTTTATTTGCCTGCTTTGGAAGATCCCCTGAAAAGAAAGTCTAGGCTGCAAAAGCAACGCCGAGTCTACCAAGCTGTTTTTGCTATCTGAAAACTTCGTCAAACTTGTTAGTGCCATCTTGATTTCTTGTGCTCTCTCTAAACATAGTGAAGATATTTACCCATCCCCATAGCTATGTTGTGAAAAATTGTTGGAGAAGTGGAGATGTGAAGGAAATGTTGATTTGATTCCGATTATTTGTTATGGATTTGTAGCAAGTATTGACACTCAGAAGTGATGTTCATATCCTGATAAGTTGGTGACAATCTGATGGACAAAGAAACACTGATCTTGAGGCAGAAATTCTAGTCTTGATGGCAAGAAGTGAGCTAGGCTCATGTTTCAGTAACCCTTTAGTTGAGGTGGTGGGTTCATTTTCCTCCATACTCCAATTTCAGCAATCACAATTAGCATATAGAAGAGCATTTCACGGGCTTCTTTTACTTTTCATCCCACAATAATAACAATAACCAAATTAAGGATACGTAATTTCTCTTGTTCATTGCGAACTGCATGTGCATTCACTGGGATTCTGGTACTGACTGACACATGTTGGGCCACTAAAGTTCCTTTCACAAATATAATTTATGTCTATTATCTTTGGGTGTTGCAGTTTGGCAGATCCAAAAGGAAGTGCATTTGAAGTTGAAGTGCGTCAATTTCCACTTAAATTGCCGGACTACATTTTCTGATAATCTGTAAGATTAGCATTACTGTAACTTCACCATTCGTTTATCTATTATCACATGTGAACAGATGTGAAAAAGTTGTTTGCTTGAGCAAAAACCATGGAATGTTTCCTCTATATTGCTTCTTGTGAAACATCTGAAAGTGTGACAGTAAATCCTTGCTTTTTCTTTTAATTTTTGGTCTCTTCTCTATGAATGAATATGGATTTGGTATGAACTCCCCTATACTGACCTCAAACTATGAGTGACAATATTATAAATAGGATGGTAAAAGAACTTAAAAGGGCGAAATCGTGGAATTCGGTAGGTACGTCTTCTTTCTTTAGAAATTTCTTTCTGGTTGGCTAGTCAACAGCTGGCGCTTGAATGAGTGTGTTTGCTTTGGTATAATAATAAGTACAAGCCAATAAGAGCGAATCTCCGGACTTCTCCCACCAGCCTATAATTCCATATCATGATGGCGGAGACAAAAGAAGTTCACAGGCGGTTCGCTCTCTGCTTTTGGATACTGAAACAAAGGTGACCAGATTGTATGCTCATCGTATCATGTTAATACAGTGGCTTTCACTGCTTATCATGTCTGTATTTGGGTTTTTCCATTACACTTCAACCCACAAGGAAGGAACTAGTATCTACCAAACGCCCAGCTGCTACGAAGGCTCGAACCCCATGGGAGCTTTCTTTCTCATATCTATATCAAACTATCAGAACAAGTTTCTATATTGTTTTACCTGCCCTTAGGAGAAAGAAGACTGGAACCTTGGGAGTAGACAATTTGATATTTCATTGATCTTTCGTATTTATGAAGAAATTAACCAAAAATCACTTGGAAGACTATCCAATCATTGGTAAAATTGCGTAACTTGATTGAGGCGATATAAAATTAACTGGAAGATCAGGAAGTGTTTGTGGCTTTGTCATTATGGAGTAATTAAGCGTGGGGTCCATCAAGCTTAATTTGTGTACACATTTATGAACTATAGTTTAATATTTTTCTTACACTAAGAGATGTGAAAATTAAAAAAAAAACTTATCAACTTGAAATGGTATCGGAATAATCTCAAAAATGCAATTTCCTGTGATGAATATGAAAAATATGTATTATGATATGTAAGTTATGACAGTGGGATATAATTATTAATTAAAAGAGGTAAATTTTATTCTTTATTAAGATGCAACTTTTTAATTAGGGTGTGACAATTTTTTATTTTTCAATGTTCTTAAATATTATTTTAAAGAAGAGGTTTTAGACCATAATTTAGAGAGTCAATAGTATTCTTTAAGAAATAATTTAAGATTAATAAATGCCAAAGTCAATTTTGAAGAATATATTTCTATTTATGCTTTTAGAGAGAACTAGAATTCTTATAATCTATTTATATAATAAAAAGTCTTGAAATCTATTTTATTTTGTGCCAAATTTTAGGATTTGGTATTGAATATACCAAAATCTTTGAATTTCCTCTAAAAGGAAAGCTATTATATTAGTTGCTTGCATTTTCAATCTATATTTTATAGTCACATGTTATTTAATTTCAATTGTCATAATGTGCATACATTTTATACATTTATTAAATTATATACTTATAATTTTAAATGACGAAAATAATTTTAATTCAAATTTGAAAATCAATTTAATTGATAAAAGAGAATAGTCTTTTGAAGTTTAATTGGATAAAGAACTTACTCATTGATTCTTTAGACTTGATATAGAAATTGATTATATCAGAACCTTCTTTACTTAAAATTGCATAATTTGATAAATTAAGATAGAGAAGAAAAATAAATATTTCATAATAAGAAAAATGGTGGTGGGCATGTGTCCATTTGCAGTGACTATGGTTATGGTTTTGGTTTTGGTCAGATTTTGTTTCCTTTTAATGTTAAAATCTGTTAATATTTGCTCTTTCACATTTCGATATTTCCAATAATTGTATGCAAATCATCTAAATCATAAGCTGCCTCATAGCTGAATTTTCTGCCTTTGATTTCCCGGAAATTAAACGTATTTTCCTGGAAACTATTTTCCTTTCTGCCTCTCGTGTACCGAAATTCGATTTCTTAAAATTTCCCTTCTAGATTTTTAATGTTTTTTTTTTTCCTTTTGTCTGGCTTCAGATTCAGATCTCCACTTGTGTTAGGGTTGCTGTTGTTTGATCTGTGTTGATGTTTTGGGGTTTATTTTGTTCTTTCTGAGAAAAAAAAAAAGAAGAAAAAAGAGTTCTTTTTATCCGTCTCTTTCGTTCCTTTCTGCTCTTCTAAGTTGAAGACTCAAGGGTTTTTAGTTTCTGAGACTGATTCCTACTTGTTGTTTTCTTAAATATTTGTGATAGTTTTTTTAAAATAATAATTTCGTCTTTTATTTTCTCTTCAAAATCCAAGTTTGGACCTGCATTCAGGCTTGTTGAATATTGGAGTGGTTTGAGGGATTATTTAGGGTTTTGGAATTCTCTAGATGGAAAAGGATAGAACCCAAGTTCAAACTGGTGGGTTGCCACCGCCATCTGTTCGATTCTCGAGCTTTTCACCATCCGGGAGTTCTTTTAATGTAAAGACTGAGCCTTCGTCATCTGCATTCAATCCAGTGGCTGCAGGGGGTGGTTCAGACCCTAGTCGTTTTGGCCATGGAGCTGAATCTAGCAGCTTCAGTCATGATATTAGCAGAATGCCTGATAACCCCCCTAAGAATGTTGGCCATAGACGTGCACATTCAGAGATTCTCACTTTACCGGATGATCTTAGCTTTGATAGTGATCTTGGTGTTGTTGGTGGTGCTGATGGGCCGACTTTTTCTGATGAGACTGAAGAGGATTTGTTGTCAATATACCTTGATATGGATAAATTTAATTCTTCCTCTGCTACCTCGGCGGCTCAAGTGGCAGAGCAATCAGCTCTAGTAGGGTCAGCACTGGGTTTAGCATCAACTTCGGTGACCGGGGATATGGTTGCTGGGCCTAGTGAGAGGCCTAGAGTTAGGCATCAGCATAGCCAGTCAATGGATGGTTCGACCACTATCAAGTCAGAGATGCTTATGTCAGGTTCAGAAGAGGTCTCTCCTGCTGATTCTAAGAAAGCGATATCTGCTGCGAAGCTCGCTGAGCTTGCTCTAATTGATCCTAAGCGTGCAAAAAGGTATTTTCAGCTTTTTGGTCTTGTCTATTTTACTGTTGGAGTTGTTGTTTCGAGATGATTTTTTATATTTGATTTAATGCTCTTTTATCATATGTGAATGGAAATCCAAGTTAGATGTTCCTGTTCTGGCATTGCCTGGTTTGAGATTCATTTGAGTTCTGGTTTATTATGGAGAATGCTTCCTGCAGAACATGCGGCTTTCATCATTAGAAACTTATTTCTTAGCAAATGTAATTGATGATGATCATATATAATCTTGTAAGGTTCATAGTGCCAATAAAATTTAGGTATGGTTGGCACTTCAAGTTTCTCGCAGTTCAACCTTTTTAAGACTTCTGCTAGCGATTTATCCAATCTCCGACTATTGTAAACTGTGTGGGAGGAAAACAAAGAACATGTTTGCTTTCGTTATTTGTTTTTTAGATTGGTTTGTTTCGTTTTTAGATTGGCATTTTATATACCTACTTATTTGTTTATTATTCTTGACATAATAGGATCTGGGCAAATAGACAATCAGCTGCAAGATCAAAGGAAAGAAAGATGCGGTATATTGCTGAACTAGAAAGGAAAGTACAAACACTGCAAACAGAAGCTACATCATTGTCTGCTCAACTGGCTCTGCTGCAGGTAAGATGCATCAACTTAATTTTACATCGATGCTTCCAAACCAGCGATGGAACAGTCATTGTGTCCAGTTGGCTTTCAATTTTGAGTTGACCCGTATACATATGCATATGTATTTAGAAGTTTTGCTGCTTAATTAATGTCATTGGTATAACAGGAAAGTTTCTTTTTTGCATTTTATATTTTCAAGGACGTCTGTTGTTTGAATCATGCCTTTGCTATTTAATTGCTGGCAAAACACAATGTTTAACTTTTATATATAATCAAGAAATTTGATATATTGACATAAATGCTCGGTTCCATCTCTGACATAAATGCTCAGTTCCATCTCTGAAGATTGATTTACCTTTGCTAGTAATTTATATTTTATCCTAGTTCAATATAATTCAATCTTGGTCAGACTTTAGTTTAATTGATCCTCTGCCTCCTCCTGTTTGATATCCCATTCAGATTGATAGAACATTGCTTTATATTCTCATAGGAAGGCATTCATTCTGAGGAAAGTTGTCTGTTGTTTGTTGAGAGATTAGTTGAATTACAAAATGGTTTTATTTGAAACTTAGAGGCCGTTTGATTGAACTTTTGGTTGTGGTTTTTGGTTGTGGATGTTACATTTTTGTATTGGGTTTTGTGTATTTTTATAGATTTTTGTGTTGTTTGTGCTGTATTAGAGTGTTTTTTTTTCGATTTCTGTGATGTTCTTTATTAATTTTTGTGTTTAGAAAATCTAAAAACCAAATCGTTTCCAAACGGGCCCTTTTAGAGAAGCATCCAATGAGTATAACATGCTTGGGTTTTTCCTTTTACTTTGTGAGCAGAGGGATACAAATGGCCTGGCTGCTGAAAATAGTGAATTGAAATTGCGTTTGCAAACAATGGACCAACAAGTTCATTTGCAAGACGGTAAGATCTGTTTCCATTTCTGATGATTGCACATTTTGGTTCATCTTTCCTTATGAATTGTTTGATGTATTTTATGCATAGAGACTAAAGGTTTGTGTATAAAATGCTCTTTGGTACGCTGAAGTGCTGTGGAGTGTTAGTCAATGTCAAAATACTTCCCTTTACATCCATGTTGAAAGCTGTTGAAGGTTAAGAGTTATGATTAAAATAGAGTCTGATTGATGATAAAGTTGACATCTGCAACTTTTGGAAATTTTCTAACTTCTACATGCATTTAATGATGAATTTGACTTTAGGCCAGCACCCCTTGCCATGCGCATATGAACTACCTTTTCTTTTAAGCTGATTGAGAAGGAACTATTATTTTATCCCTTTTGCTAATTGTCAGAACTTATTGATTTATTGAATTTGACTTTATGTGGTTGATGATACAAGTCAATTACTGTCTCGCGCTCACTCGGTCTTAACCAATTT
>JAOXYD010000005.1:7507146-7523481 GCA_028565735.1 Pinacopodium congolense | reverse complement strand
TTTAATAGTATAATAAAAATTTACAAATATAAATATGAATTAATGAAATTTTTAGTGTATTAATTAAAAAGTAAAAATATATTTTATTACTAAAAAAATAAAAATAAAAAAATAATTATTTATAAAAAATATAAAAAATATAAAATTTTATTTTGATCATCAGTACAAAATCAGTATGGTGTGTTTCGACCGGTACTTATTAGTATTAAATGCAGTACGAAAAAAGAAATTAGCGCTCCGTTTCCAAGCCGGTACTGCCTAGTACAAAACGGTATTTAAAACTATACTTGCTAATCACCTTTTCTTTCCCATTTTTTATTCTAATTATTCTATTTTTTTAGGGAAAAAATTACAAAGTTTGTCTGCAAGCTAAAATATGTTTGGTATCATTTTTTATTTTTATTTTTGTGTATGTGTATTAATTTTTGTGTGTTTTTTTAAATTTTTATATTGTATTAATATATTATCTTTTTTGGTTTCGATGCTATTTTTATTGGTATATGTGTTTAAAAAAATAAGAAACGAAAACAAAAAATTAAAGTGATAACAAATATGGCATAAAATAAGTTTGATTAATAAAATTTAAGAAGAATTTTTTAAGTGATCAAATAGCAAGGTGAATGAAAATTTATTCACAATGAAAGTTCCTAAGAACTTAAAAATACTGAAGGCATTTGAAATTTCCTCCAACTCCTAGAAGACAAAATGAGAAAATGCATATTCCTTACTTCCCACAAGTGCCCAACTAACACCAATTTATCATATTCTAAAATGTGGAAGTTCCATAGCCTTTTTCATTCTCTCAGCCGAGCCAAGTTGGGGTTTTGTTCATAAAATTGAAATCTACGTCAAGAAAATATTTGTACACAACTGTATTATCAGCTCTTTATATGACCCTTTTGGTAGTTAATACCGGGAAGAAGAAATCTAGAGAATAGTTGTGAAAGTGGGATCAATCACGTTCCCGTAGGCCATGTACTATAAAAAAAACGTTTTAAAGATTGGACAGACAGTAGTATTCTTGTAATTCTCGAGCCTGCATGTATGTCTGTTTTTATAAATCTTACCTACACCAAAATAATTTTTTAAAAAGAAAACATAATCTCCTGAATTATATTCCGAAAAGTACGAATAAAAAAAGAAAATATATAATAAGTTGAGGAATAAGAGACATTTAACTTGGTTTCAGCATCTTAAGGTTTAGAGGGTATGCTGGGTTGTACTACAAGTTCTATCTTCTCTTAGGATTTAAGAACTTGGTAAATTTTCAGGAAAGTTTTTAAGGAATGAGAATTCTATTGTTAACAGAAATAATCACAACAGAAAACATTTTAAAATTCTTCATTTTGATGTCTAAAATCATTACTCATTTTGTTTCTTAAGAGGAACTAATGAAAGAAGTGACAATATGGAAAAGATCAGAACTTTAGGTTAGATTCTCATATCCATTGTTTGTTTCTTCCAGGCAATATTCGTTTTCAGTATCTAAATAATTCATACACACGGATGGGAGACTCAAAGCCGTGGAGGACCTTACAGATGTTGAAGAGCTACCTTCTACTTCCAAGTCATCCTGATTGAATAGGATATCTTCCGAATCTGATTCACTTGTAGACGTGGAAAGGCACTCATCTTCAAAACCATCTTCAGTTTCTGATACCTCTTCATCGTTGGAATCTATTTCCGCTTTCAGAGGATGCTGAGAAAAGACGTTGAGAATCTTATCATCGCCTTCCCTTTTAGATTTCCCTGATTCCTTGAACTCCTCAGTTGGACTGTTTGAGAAGAAAGTAGGATTAATCTTACTTTGACAACCATATAGTGAGCTATGTCTGTAGTAGAGTTCCAGTTCCTTCTCTGAAACCGCAATGAAGTGCCTCACAGACTCCAGCGACTGCTCATATTTTGATTTTTCCAGTGCCTGCAAAGTGAAGGAAACTTTAACTTAGCGGCTGACTCTTTTAACAGATGGTATAGAAAGAAACCTTACGGGATACATCAATCTTTGTTGTTAGGATAGAAAAGCAACTGGATGCATTGCAAAATGCTAGATGGATTAATTTTCTCATATCAAGGAATTTTTTAAAAGCATGTCCTTTTTCACATGCCATCACATTTCATTCATATGGATTTCAAAAGAAAAACATTTTAGAAACATGGGACAATGCGGTAAAAGTCTAGAGCAAAACAACCACCACAAATATTTAGCATTTAAAACAACATAGCACCAGTAAATGGGAAATTGGAGGGACATCAGCAATATCCATTGAAATGACCATACATGTCCATAAATATTGGTCCATAAGATTATAGGCTAAGAAGCTACTACTCCAGACCACTGTTGTTACTAATTTACTTTGCCGTTCCCATGTTTAGAATATTAAACTAGGATCCAATTCCAGGGGAGTGTGATTGCAGAGCTCATGAATACTATGGCTAGGACTTCAATTTTATTAGGTAAATTTAACACAATTTCTGTCTTGAGAACAGGCATTTAATTAAATATTGCACATATCTACCAATTAGTAAGTGCTGAAGATGACATAAGAGTCACATAATGGTTCTCGTTATCCCACCTTACCAAAATGCTCGATTTTCTTTCTAAATAAAAATGTCAACTAGGGAAGCCTGCCAATAAAAGGAGAATGATTTGCAAGATAATATCTGCTGAAAAGTACATTCCATGCACATTTAAAAATTTCAATATTTATGACTGTAAACATAAAGCATGAATTTCTTCTTGAGTCTTGACAAACATTCTTGAAAAAGTTTTTCTCACACGTAGGTTAACTTTGAAACTCGTTAAATGGTACCTATCTTCTAGATTTATCACATAGAAAGAAACAATGACCACCCTGCAGAACAAATCAGTTTAACAAGCTTAAAAACTGGTGGAATTATGGGCAGGAAAACATAGCCTAGCAGGTTGTAAAGAGCAATTCTCAAGAGTACTCCGGAACAGATGCTAAGAGCTTTATTGTTTTTGATCCAAAAACTACCATAAAATGGTCGAAGGGATGAAAGAACCATATAGATGATCACCCTCTTCCAAGCGGCTATGCCTTACCAACCAAACAAAGCTTAAAAATAATCACCCCATAGCTCCCCCTAAATACAAACTCCATGAAGTTATATGAGTAAGAATGTGGCCAGACAAACCGACAAGGCTCCTGGTTCAGCATCTCTTATTATGTACCTTCCCCTTTTCACAAGCTTGTAAATGTAACTACCCACCCCACTAGCCAAGCAAAATAACAAGTTCACTATGAGAAATCACGTCTAAAAAATGTTCACAGACTGGTATTTTAAAAGGATCAATTCCATACATTTAAGATTATGAGTGTAACTATACTAACCCTCTACTTCACTAAGTCAACTTATTTGAAGGTTAAAAAAAAAAAGCAAGAAAAAAGATGAACTGGCAATGATAGCCAGGAAAATTACTAACACCTGTAGGAAAAAAGAAGCACTTTACACTTCTAAGCAATTGCTGTTAGGATCGATAATGGCATTAAAAAATGAAGGTTACAGACGTAGGGAGACAAACACTTAAACAACCAGGTCGGTTGCAGAATTTGCAGTGGGTATGAAATGACATCAATATGCAAGATAATTGAAAAATCAGTGATAAGCAGTTGATATTTTGTCAGCTCAGAATCACACACCTTTTTTTTGGATAGTGTATCTACTGGTGACATAACTTCAGGTTGCACATAATCCTTCCCTCTATAAAATATGATGGTGTCATCTCCAATAATTTGTATAGCTATTCCCCCACTTAACCTTGTGATTTCCCGGGCATATTCATGCACTTGACCAGGTTTGCAAGGCTTGCAAATGACCTTTACAGTTTCATGTTTCTTCCAATGCATGTGCATGTTAAGGATAACTCCACCGAATATCCCTCTTCTGCCAACTGGCGCATAATTAGATTTTTTCTGGGCCATCTTCTTAAGATAATGCCTCTCTTCACCAGTTAGAACATGTGGCTGGACCTCAGGGCCCTGGGCTTTAGGGACTTCATAGCGCTTAAGTCTTTCAATCAGGAGGGCCTCCTTGATTTTGGCCTGTATAAAGGAACAGGATGGAAATTTAAATCACTTAAACAACTATGCAGATACGTCTGAGTTTAATAAAAGGACAATCATAGAAGAGGAAGCTTTCAAAGAGGAATTATTTCTGGCAGCCCCTTTGTTAATAATGACAATGTAACATGTGATCATAGTGAGGAAGGAAAGGAATGAGATAGAGTACGTCTCTGTCCTTTGTTGCATTTCCACTTGAAACTTCTTTTACTGTCCCATAAATACTTGAGTAGCTATCTCATAGGGACATCTGGAAAGATCACTGACCATCAAGCTCAGTAGTCAGTTTGAAAATGTAAGTCTTCTTGTAGTTATTGGTCTGTGGAGATCATTTTATAGTGTTCTCATCATGAATTGAACCTAATACAGGGGGACTTTGTTCCTTACAATAATGGAAGCCATCATTTTGGATAAGGAAAGTAATTGTAAGAATCAATCTAACAAGGGAAATGATACTCTGTGGACACTGTAAACAAGATATATACTAAAAGATTCAAGTGAAAAATCCAAATTTATCTCTTATGAAGCACATTGATCAAATTGTCAAAAAGAGAATTAAAGATAATTCTGCTATCTTAAGCTAGTTAAAGCCACTCATTAATCTAAGCAGGGATATCACTTTTTTCTTCTAGCATTCTCTTTTGTTAATATAATTTTAAGCCCACTGTAGATCCATGCTTTACCAAATCATTTGCTAAACCTAACATATGTTGAGTGGGAACTAGTCTGGTTGTGGAACAGATTTAGGAATTGCCCCAAATGGCTCCTGTTCACTTCCCTCCTTAATGGTCCAATCTTTTCATTATGGCATTCTGAATGACTTGCTTCAGGAGCTAGTGATTACATTTTCAGTAGGTCTGAGGCCCAACTTATGCAATAAGGTTTGCCAATTATCTTGCGGAGATTAAAGATGATATAGCAATTAAGAACATTATTTGTAACATGGCATCATCGGCTGGGAAACTGCTAGTACACCTATTTGTTACTGCACTGACATCCTCTGCAAAGGCGAGAGTGCTCCATAGTTGGCCAAACCACATTCACACGACATAACAAGAAGAGAAATGAGCATAGTATCCTATTATCCCCATCTAAACTTGCTAATGCGTACTAAACATGAGACCATCTCCAGACATTCATAATCTGTTAATATCTATATTTTTGACCATACACTCCCCACTCTATATTCTGGTATATATGGATGACAATGGGGATATAATTGCAATTTTAAACATTATAGTTGGTTTTAGATTTTTGAAAGGAATAACAGGGAAGTAAGAAACATTGCTATGTTCTCATTGACCATAAAGAAACACTAACACATATTTCTATGCAAGTTCCAATGCACTAACCAAAACCAACAATATAACTATAGTTAACTAACTACCTACTTTACTTCAGCTAAGTCAAGCTATTCTAACTGATTACCTAGCTAGCTAATTGTTGCACTGAATATATCTGGCTCAACTTGTAGAGGGGATTATGCTGTGGACACTATAAGAAATAAGATATTCTTTATGCTAAAAATTTCATGGGATAATCAAATACTCAAAAAGAGCATTGAAGAGAATTCTGTTATATAAAGTTGGTTAGACCCACTCGATTCTAATGACCTTAAATCAAAATGTAAATAATTGAATCTAAAAGAAAGCAGCATTCAATAAACAGAGCACGGCAAACAGTGATTGATGCTTACCTTCTCAAGCCTGTACTTAATTCTCTCTTCTACATTGTCGAATCTCTTCTTCTTACCCTTGACAGTGAGCTTACGCGGGTCCTTTTTATTGGCCGCTTTTCTCTTCTGCTTTTCTCTCTTCTTCTGCATTTTAAACCTCTTCTTCGTCTTCCACTTATCCTTCTTCGGAGGATCAACTTCGTGAATTTCGAACTTAGGTGTCCCCTCTGACATCACAAGGTTCACTCTACCATAGCTCAAATTTCTAAAATCCCACAAAACTTTGGTTGGGTTTGGCAGGCTAGGGTGTCTAGATTGAGAAAAAGCTGTTTCTTGGCCTCGTAAAATCTGCCAACTGCGCGTGAAATTAGCAGAGGAAGTGAATAAGAACCAATCTTATGACCATAAGGAGTCTATGAAACAATTCACAGATATTCCATACACTGAATCTTCCAAGAAATACTAACAATTGACTAAGAGGTAGTCTCTTCGTACTTCTCTTGCAACTTCTCAAATTCCAATTCTATCAAACCCAAAAAGCCAAACTTTACAAGTAGGTGCACAAATGAGAATAATATAAGGAGAATACCTGAGAGAGGACGGTTTTAGAGATGGCAATGGCTTAAGAAGTGAAGAAGCTCTTTGTATGGCACGGAACAGAGCTTTTGCCATTTGAGAGGGAGGCGATGCGAATGTTGACAATATTTTCGAATTTTGATGTTAAATTTAGAAAGAAAATCCAAAAAAATAAAGTGAAATTACCACACAGCCCCTATCTTCTTCCTTTTCTGCTCTTTTTTTTTTTTTTAAGGAACAGAAAGAAAACCGAAGCAACAAAGTTGTCAAAAACAATCCCCCGTCCCATCTGTCTCCCGACACCCCCTTCCTACAACCGACCCGTCGGTCGTCCGAATATTCATTGACAAAATCTTCTCAGTCGTTGAAAATATCGAACTCCGACACTACGTCGTTTAGCCCCCGCCGTTCTACCCAGTTCCATCGAAATCTCGAAGCTTCATAAGGACGCTGCTGCCCAAACACTGTGAAGTGCCTCGTTCTTTTCATCATCTGTTGGTCTTTTTTCCATTCTCTTTTTCTTTTATGCAATTTAAAGATATTTGTAATTTGGTTGTTCGAATTTTGTGGTAATTGGGACGAAGGGCGCGTAAAGGTTGTGAATTGACGATCATGCAATTATGAATTTAGCTTTGGTGATTGTATATGAATGTTTCGAAGACCAATTTATGTCAAAGTTTAGGTTGTTTGGTGTGTCCAGTGCTGTGCTTACTTGTTCGTGTTTGCTTTGTCTTTGCATGTTTGTGTGCATTAGCTTCTTTGGTTATTTTTTGTTTGCTTCGCTTTCCCTCTTCAACAATGCAGATCGAGTGAATTTCCTGGTTAAAGGCTCTGTCTTTCAACTGCAAAACTGCGGGTGCATGAATGATTTTTATGTTGTTTTTGTAAAATCAACTGGACGTTTTGTGGTTTTGGGGTTGTAGCGATGGATTAACGTTTTCAAATTTATGGATATCGCAGTTTGCTGTATTTGCTTGTCCTATCCTTATCCCTCTGGGTCACTGGGCTAGGATTGATTTGTTGGTTTGAGTTCCAACCATGCCTTGCATTTGTAAGAGAGAGGAACTATTATTGGTGCTTATTTTAGCTTTTGGTTAAAGGTGCAAAGTAACTGTAGGTTGTGGCTTGTGCAAAATAATGTGTGAGCAGATATATTTGTAGTCTGGTCATTTGCATTTTTGTTTGTTGGGTTAGATCCTAATGTAGGAAACTGTTTGATTTGTATTTAGAAATGCTGTCATTTTTGTTTTAGGTCTTGTAGCTATTTATCTAGAGAAATATTTCTATTTGACAATTTCCATTGCTCTTTGACTGGTTTTCATTTACTTTAGACAATTGTTTGATTGGTGAGGTAGGATTTCCATCTTCAGTTTATTATGTGTATATTGTTTCTTATCATTATCCTTGTTTTTCTGGTCAGGTTTTTAGCAATTGGGAAGGTACATTAGTGGAGTAAGTAGAAATTTCTTCTGATCTCAAAGCAATCCTTTGGTTTCCTTAAATTTGTATTTTTGATGCATATCATTACAGTTTGGTACTTGGGTTGTGAAGTCAGACCATTTTCAGATTCAAAAAATTGAAAAGAATCAGAAAGTTGTAGTTTGCACTTCCCAGCGGTATTGCTTTCTGGTGTGGAGTATTTTTTGGTGCAAAGTAAATGAGAAAAGAATTCAGAGCCTCACCAATTTCAGTTCTTACTCCGCCTTCTCATATATAGTGTTTTATTTTGTTTGAGATCTCTCATAAGGATTAGGACTTCAATTTCATAAACTACTGCTTTTCTTGAGGTTGGAGGGTCTCTTTTGTAGCTCTTGTACAGTTTTCAATTTAGTGGTCCTGACTTAAAACTTTGGTCTTACTATTGTTCCTTTTTCCAAATATTAAGATAGAGTTTGGTTGTGGATGTGTGAGATATGACCTTTCTTTCTGCATTTTGGCATGTGACAAACATTTTGTTGACATGATAATAACTTAAATAATTACTTTCTAAATGCAGTGGACTTCGGGGTTGATGGTGACGGTAACAGTGAGATAATAGGAAATATGCAGGTGCACGACATTACTATTAAGGCATGTGATGAAAGTGAACTTGGTGCAAATTCTGTTGAAGGGGAGTTTCAACAGGAGGAAGATGATAAAATGGATAAAGAGTCCCTGGATAATGATGCCATACCTGATGGTATTCCATCTTTAGCTATGGGCCCTGCAGATGAGCCCTATGTGGGACAGGAGTTTGAATCTGAAGCAGCTGCACATGCATTTTACAATGCCTATGCCACAAGGGTGGGATTTGTCATCCGGGTAAGCAAACTCTCCCGCTCAAGGCGTGATGGAACTGCCATTGGCCGAGCCCTTGTTTGTAACAAAGAGGGCTTTAGAATGCCTGACAAGCGGGAAAAAATTGTAAGACAAAGGGCAGAGACAAGGGTTGGTTGCAGGGCAATGATTTTAGTGAGGAAAGTCGGTTCTGGCAAATGGGTTGTTACGAAGTTTGTGAAGGAGCATACTCATTCCCTGACACCTGGTAAAGGCCGAAGAGATTGTATTTATGAGCAATACCCAGTACGTTCTTGATCTTTTTATTAATAAATCTTTTAGTGGAGTTTTTAAATCAAACTTAATTGGTGGGATCTTTATATTCTTAGTGTAGTTGCTGTGGATTTTCCAGGTATCATTATGAATATCATTTTGTTTCATTAATTCAAAATATGACACACATGAAACTAGTTGATTGAATTCAACTATGTGCCCTATCTGCCCTGGTTCTTCTTCTTGATGAATTCTGTTTTGTTTAATTTTATGTGTAAAGCATCTTTCCTAACATCCAATATTTGGTCAAATAAGTGCAGAGAGTTTTTTAACATTATTTTAGACAGTTTCTTGTTTGATTATGCATTCAAAACTCGTTCAGCAATTGCCCATATTTCGTCAAATAATTCTTGGATGCTTTCAAACTAATTATGAGCTTACATTGTGAAAAGCTAAATTCTTGGCCATGTTGGGTGTTCTTCTGGACATTTGTATCAGTTCTCATTCTTTAGAGAGAGCATTAGTAAGATGAAATGTATTGTTTATAGAGAGAAGGGATTAAGGTGAATTTTATTGGTTGCTGTATGGGTAACATGCAGTTTACCTTGTTGCTATTTTTCAAAGATATATTGATAAAAGGAATGCGCTTATGATTTTAGACAAGCCTTTTTGAGTCAATTATCTAGAGATTTTAGAAGATTATTGCCAACAAACTTGGCATTTTGTGGTTGATGGAATTTGCTGGTCTGCCCTAATGTTTGGTAAGTGTCACAGTTATCAGTGAGTTCCTTACTTTTAGTCTGCAAATACTGGTCTATGAATATGACTCACCCATCTTTTGTTGTAACAAGTTTTGGAGAAGCTGTCTCAAACAGATCTTATGAACATTAGGACTAAGACAAGAACTGTGTGTTGTAAGGAGGAAGTTGAATGATTGGAGATAAGAATAAGATAAGAGGTTTCCATTATGTTGTTACCGAAAAGCTCCTCCCTTCATAGCTCAGTTGCACGCCATATATAGTGATAGAATGTCAATTTGATTTTCTTGTTCTCTGACCATGTGTGGATATTATTTATATGAGTTAACCGTTGCATATGTTAGCTAACATTTGACAGTGAACCATCAAATTTATAACTCAGAACTTCCATATCTATTTTCAAAGGGTAAATATTGTTTTAAGTCGCTCTGCAACCATAGGGATACTGCTTGCTATTGGGAAGGGTTGCAAACTTTTCTGTTGCAAAGGTTGTCACGTGTGTTTTGCACACAGAGATATAGATGGGGAATTTTCATGAGCACTTTTGCAGCCCTGATCCCATGTCTTTCAACCGATTTGATTTCCCAAATTATCAACTATGGAGGTTTATACTTGAATTGATTTGACTTGCATCAAAAGTAGGAGTTTAATAGATGAAGGCATACATGATTAGATTGATTTCCTTGAATGTATGTATTTGTCCTTGAACTCTCTTGCTTTGATCTTGTTGGTATTTCTTAATTTGGTATCAAAACTTATTTTGGTTCTCTTTTTTTCTTTGAAGAATGAACATGATAAAATCAGGGAACTGTCACAACAGCTGACCATAGAGAAGAAGAGAGCTGCAACCTATAAAAGGCATCTGGAACTGATTTTCAAGCATATTGAGGAGCATAATGAGAGTTTATCAAAGAAAATCCAGCACATAGTAGACAGCGTGAGGGAAATGGAGAGTAAGGAGGAGCAGCAGCAGCAGCTGCAGCATTTTCGACATAGTTCCAACAATTTTTGATCCATTCATTTTCCCCAAAGCAGCAAAAATTGGAGAAAAGTGTTGTATAGAACTGTGGTTGGGGGTGTTGTGCATTCTTATTATGTCAGGGGCTAACCTTCTTCTAGTCTTTTCTTTTTTTTTTTAGGTATGTAGATGGTTATAGTCTGTCAGAATGTTCTGATTGATTAGTATTTGGATAACCAATATATATTAAATGTGGATCATAATGGGGTTGATAGGGATAGGAGAAAGTCAAGTTATAATGTCCTCCAGAAGCTTAGCTTCTTGTGGTTGTGGTATAAAATGTGAAAGCTCTGGGATTGGAAGACCATCAACAAGCATTTCCCTCCCTCGCAACTGCTCATCATTTGACACCATTGCATTCTGTGTTCTGTATAGCTTGTAAATGATAGTTTTCTCTTTTTATCTTATTTAACATTGTTAACTGTGTTTTTCTCTTTGAGTTAGTTGTATGTGGTAACTAATTTTGCTCTTGAAATCCTTGGAAGCGCAAGATTGTTGATGATTTCAGTTACCTTTAGGGCCTGCAAAAAGAAAATCTGAATAGTAGAGAAAATAAATTGATGGTTTTAAAACCAAAATGGAAAGATGAATAAGAAACAATCTTAAAATCCATGGATTAGAAATTGAATGGGATTGATAAATTTAGTAGAGTCAACTGGAGATCGATAAGTAATTTGATTTAGTTATAAAATTTTAATGTTTAAAACTTGCTAGTCAAAATATCAACTGGCCAATTTCATTGAACTAAACTGAGTTCTGTAAAATGAAACTAAAAACAAATAGAAGGAATAGGCTAGAGCTTTTATGCTTTCTAAACTAGATGTTATCCCTTACTTTGAAAATTGTTGCTTTTATTTTCTAAAAGGATATTTGATATGCTTTAAAAATTGTTGCTTTTGTTTTTAAAAAGTTATCGGATCAAGATGGAGTCAAACACTGATTTTTTATTTTTAATAAAAAAAGTCAATCATTTTTATTATAAGTAAAATACATTGTCAAACAAAAAGGTTAAAGTGTCACAGACACCAAACCATAAGCTTGAGCGAAAAAAAAAAGTAATTATAAGAAACTTTAATTAGGTAAATTTGTCTAAATCATTATTGTCATTTCAAATTTTAATAATATTTTCATTAAAAATATAGGAAATGGTAGTTTTATTTTATTTTAAAATATTTAGAAATTAAAAATATATTATATTATAATAAAATATTTTACATATTATTGATTTATAATTTATTTAATTACAATAGAAGAAGTTGATGTATGGTGATATTTATGTTTTTTTTAAATAGTGATAAAATTTTAAAATTTTTTATGATGACAAGATACAACTACCTTCAAAAATATAATTTCAATTATTATTATTGTTTTAAAGTTGTTATATTAGATTCAAATTTGATTAAATTTATTATTAATTAATTATACATTAATAAATATAAATCTTATTTTTATTTTAATAAAATATTTTATTTTTGTCTCATTTTTACTTATTCTTATAATTTTTAGTTCCTATTCACTCTATACTGACTTTATAACAGTTTAATATTAATTAAGCTTTTAAATTTTAAACCTTTCTTCTTACTGGCTTAATGACCGTTTCAATTTTTAAAACATTAAAACCAAAAACTCTCATTAACCCATAATTGAACATGAAGTGAAGCAGCATAAACCGAATGTACCCACATTAGACAATCTGGTTGCATTAGAGATCCAAATTATGGAGGGAGAAGTTAATACCAATTTTTATTAGCAACTATTTAAAGGAAGAAGATGAAGATGAAATTCTTGAGGGCCTTAACAAATATTATCATCTGAAAAACACTATTGTATAATTAATAAGGTTGTGGTAGAACTATAGGTGAGGTGGTATCATATTTATTTTGCTAGTAGGTTTGGGATTTTCTAACTTGGTTCCTCACATATTTTTTTCATCCCTTTCCAATATAAAAGAGTTTGAAGCCACTTAAACATTGTAAATACTCCAGAGTATCAACCATTTACTCTTTCATGAAGCATGGTTACAATTCTTGACCTTAATTCACTACTGCATCCCACTTCCATTCTTCCTTTCCACTTTAGATTGTTATCTTGTCCTTCATTAGAACGTAAAGTTCCTTTTGATAATTTTGCAATAAGATCCTTGAATATGTCACCCTCATCCTAGCTTCGCTTGATATTAGTTAATAATTTAGTTTGCACATGTTAAAACAATAACATAAATAATTCTACACATGTGAAAACAATAACACAAATAATTCTATGTTATTGACATTTCCTAAGATTAACATTATTTTCTTATGAAATATTTCTAAATAGAGCATCTACTACCCCATTCTCTTGATCCTTCTTCTGTTTTATTTTCAAAATCATATCATGGTAACTTCAATAGCCATGTTTATTAAATGTGTACAAATTCTTTTCCCTTAGGAGATGTTTTCAGCTTTTTTAGTCTGTGTGAACTACAAAAGATTTTCCATTCATGTGTTCATGCCAATATTTGATGGCTATCATTATCATTAGAAACTCCTTCTTATATACAAAGGCCATAAGTTTAAGGGCAAATGATTTATTTACAATGCTAAGGGATGTTTATCTTGCATAAGCACTACTACTAATCCCATTATGTGAGCATCAATTTCAACAATGAAGGGTTTGGAATAGTTAGAAAGTGTCAATACCTAAGTTGTGGTAAGAGTTTCCTTCAGGTCCTTAAAAATCATTTGGGCTTCCTTATTTCAAACAAAAGCATTTTTTTTAAGCAGATTAGGAAGTGGTTTATTTCTAACGCCATATTGTGTGATGAATCTTTTATAACATGTAATTAAGCCTAAGAATCATCTAACCTCCCGTATCATTTTTAGCATTGATGAATTAACTGTTGTTTCAATTTTTTTTCTTTTTGATCAATTCTACTTCTCTGCAACGATCAAATGTCCTAAATATTCTGCCTTAATTGCTCCAAAAGTTTATTTATTGCCTTTAAAAATAAATTCATGATGTGCTAACACTCGTAGCACTATTCTCAAATGCTTTAAGTGTTTCTCAAATGACCTACTATACAAAGGAATATTGTCAAAGAAAATAAGGATGGATTTCCTCAAATGTGGTCTAAATACCTTATTCATTAAGCTTTGAAAGGTTGAAGAATCATTAGTGAGTCTAAAAGGTATAACTAAGTTTGAGAGATAACATCCTAATTTGGTGATATCTTAATCTCAAATATAACTTAGAGATCTAAACAAATCATTTTAATTCATTCAGTAATTATTTTATTTATTAAAATAGGAAAAATTTTTCCTTAATAATACATTATTTAAGCTTTTCATGGTTAATACATGGCTTCTATGAACTTTCTCTTCTTCTTTTTTTTTAACCGAAACCACTAGAGATGAGAATGAGTTGGTGTTGAGATGTATCATTTCTTACCTTAAGAAGTCTTTAACAAGCTGGTGAGCTCGTTGTAAGCTACCAAATAATAAAAATTACCTAACCTACCTAACTAAGTAGCCAGGGCAAGTCAGGGTCGATCCCACAGAAAGTTAGAGTGAATTACTATTTCTAATGTTGCTAAAAATAAGACAAAACCCTTGGAAGCAAAGACATCAAAACTAAATACTAAAGATAATTAATGAAACAAAACAAATAAACGATAAACAAATAACAAGAAATATGAAAACTTAGTGGAAGATATTTCAGGGATTATAGACTTATAATCGATCTTCGAAATAGATAACTTGCGATTGGTATAAGATGCTAGCCTATAGGTTTAAACAAGCTCTCAAACCCTCAGTTCCGCCATTTTTAGATATGTCTTATACGATAAAAAACGCATCCCTAATCACGAGGCAACTTAGAATAAGTTCTCTAGATTTAACTACGCGATAACATTAACAACAAAGGAACAACTAGCCTAAAGTACAATCTCACAAGCTCGGATTATGTAACTTAGAGAATTAGAATTCTAAGTTAAGTTGATTAAGTTTCCTAACAAATTCAATTAGTATATTGTTACCTATAGAAATCTCTCGGGCTATTACGTATCACAAGTTCATTCCTAACAATAGAATTAGAAATTAAACTTAAAATGGCTAATCTTAAGAATTAATCTTTCATTCATGTAATTTATGTGGAATTCCAATTCACCAATTCACCAATTACCCAAATCACAATATTTAATCAATTCTCACAATTATTAAGCTAAAATCCCATTAATATCCTCCAACTCGAAATTAAACTAGATAAACATAATTAAATTAAGAAAAATAAAAATTAAATAAACACTAAACATAATTAATTAAAAGAAAATAAGAGTCAAAAAATTAAGAACAATAAAGGCAAAACACAAATTGATTTTTAAATTAACGCAAACACACATTACTTAAACTAGTGTTTAATTAACTAAAACTTAATTAATTAAAACTTAACCTAACTTTCTAGAAAAAATTCTAATAACTATAAATTAAATAAAAAAGAAAATAAATAAATTAAGACATAAAACATAACTAAATAAAAATATGAAAAGAAATTTAATTCAAATTTGCTAAAGAAAAAATTAATATTATAAGCAAAAAATATTGTAATTTAAGGAAAATAATAACTTTAATACTAAAATAATATTCATAACAAAACAAATAAAATAAACAAAATAAAAAGAATAACAAAACAAAGCTGGAACGTAAACTGTAACTGAAATTAAAAGCAGAAACAAGAATAATGAATAGCAGTTAATTCAACTCAAACTCCTAAAGTGCAGCAGCAGTCCATGCAGGTGCGGTGCATCCTTGGTGCGTTTGGTGCTTCTGGTGGAGCCAAGCAGGTGCAGCGTCTCCTCTCCTGGTCCATGGTTGCATCGTCCAGGTGTGCGTCTCCAAGCTGCAGTAGCTCTCCATGCGTGTTCTGCTTTAGTTCCCAAGTTGAGCAAGACTCCACCAGCAGCCAGCTCTCTTAGCCGCAAGGCTCCTCCAAGCTACAAGACTCTCCAGCATGCACACGGACGGCCACTCCCCACTTGGTCCCAGCAGCCGAACCTTCTGTCTCCTTGTTCTCACATGTCCATCTGTTTTATTCCACTTGGTCCTCTAAGGTTGCGCAAGTCAAGAGACATCCTCCTCCTCTCTCTCTCTTTTTTTTTTAATTCAGCCCAAAAACCCTTACTTATGTGCAGCTCCCCTTTTGCCACCTGTCCAGTTCCAAGCCTCTCCACTTGCCCCTAGGATTTGTGAATAATTCCAATTAAAATCCCTCAGTTTCCGAATTCTCGTGCGTCCCTCTCTTGTAATGCTCCGATTAAAACGGTGAGCTTAAAACATTCAATTGATATATATTTTTTCTTTTTTTTAAATTAATACAATTTTTGGATTTTGTTCAAATTGCTTTAACTTAATCATATTGTAGCCCAAAATTTGTGTTAAAGAAATAAATCTGTCATGAAACAAAATATAACACAAATTAAATATTTAAACAAAAAATAAGATTAAAATGACATTAAAAAGCATATGAAAATTTAATAAATTTCAATCTTATCAGGTTTCAATCCAATCCTGTATAAAATATAAAACTCATTTAAAATCCAATTCAATTGTAATAATTATAAACCATTAATCCATTAAATATCTTTCAATCTAAGAGAAAACTAAGCTAACATACTAAAATTAACAAAAACACAAATTGAAATTGTAGAAAACATAAGGAAAA
>JAOXYD010000005.1:7492346-7504390 GCA_028565735.1 Pinacopodium congolense | reverse complement strand
CATCTAACACCTTTACCATTCTTCCAAATCACAATTTAAGTATGTATATGAAATGCAAGTCACAATTATACATGTGACATGACTCTCTGAATAGTGGATTCCTATATATAGGAATCAGGTCATTACATGAACACATAATCCACAACTAAGAATAAAAACACATGCCTACATAAAAGCAAAATAACATGCAAAATGACATGAACAAAAGGCAACAGTCCTTCCCCACCCTTGAACAACACCTTATCCTCAATGTGGAAAGGGAAAACACAATAAAACAAATAAGTAACATAATGAAATGCAAATGAAATAAAAGAGGTAAGTGGAAAGAAATCTTATCGAGATTATAATAGGGATGCTATGGGAGATGGGACATGTATTCCTTCAGCTTAAAATAATTTCAACGGCTTCTTCATTTGATATTGCTGTTGGCACACCACTAGCTTCAATTGTGCTTCTTGCTGGCACACAACTTGCTATAATTATGCTTCCATTGCATCCATTCACCTTTCTAACTTCTTGTTTTTGTCTTTCAAAGCAATTAGAACGATATCACATCTTTCTTCTTCTTCATCATAGCTCCCGCTATAATACTCATCTTCTTCTTTGAGTTTTTATGAGGTTAATGATGCCTTTCCTTTCAACTTTTAGAAAGTAGTTTTAGAGCTAGGATTTTGGAGCTCCATGCTATGGTTCTAGACAATCTCAACTTATCTCAAGTGCATAGCATCGAAATATTCACGTTCCACAAGGGTTAGTCCACATAAATTCACATTGAAATATTAAGTAAGAGTAGTTGTAATAAAATCCATTCCTGGATAGTTGCTTTTCTTAGTAACAGAGTTAACTAAGGAATAGGAAATATGATATGATGTGCACGCCCTACGTTTAGTATTCATACACTATAAGATAAACAACTCCTTTATATAACATTTTTTACTTTGAGTTTTGTTAAAAATAACATGACATAAGAATTTATGCAATAAAAGGTGTTATGGGCTTTGAATAAGTGTGTTATGTGCATTGTGTGAGTCGAATTTAGCTAGACCAATAAGTTCTTCTAATATGAACGATGATTAAAATTGAGGTAAGATTCATAGAGCTTAGTTTTAGAAAACCAAATGTTTCAACCATAACCTCATAATCTAACTTAGATGGTTCTCCTCTCAATCTAAATCAAAATTCATCCAATTTCTTTGCATTAAATTGAAGGATCATAAAAAACTCAATAATCAATTCACGATAGATGACATACTCACAATGTATAAACTTTTACCAATAGACTTTCTTGCTTAACTTTTCAACCTTATCTTTCAAGCCTAATTAAGCTAAAAGTCCAAAGTCAAAATATTTGGGAGCAATCAAAGGTTTAATTTGAAGGGTTTGGAAGTTCATACCTTCTTCTTATGTAAAAATGGGGAATCGAGCCCCAAATTCTTGTGCCAAATCCCTTTTTCCATTTCCTGTGACCTTGGTCTTCCCTTTTAGTTTAGTTCTCCTCATGACTTGTTTAACTCTTTTAGCCATGGAGATATAAAGTATTATAATTTAATTAATATCTTTTATTATTTAAATAAAATGAGTTAAAGTAATTTTTACATTTTATTTTAGACTATTATTATATAAAATTAATTAATAAATTTCTTTAATTATATTAAATATTCGAACATTTTATTCTAATAATAATGAGAATTTATTAGCTAAAAATACAATTTGATATGTTAACAAATAAATTAAATTAAAATTTAATATTAACATATAATAGTATAATAAAAATAAAACAAAAAAATGATACAACTAAATAGGTTTTATCTTTATTTTAAAATCAGTTTTATATTGCAAATGTCAACTATATAAATTTATGTTTTTTAACAAATAGAAATATAAATAGAAAATAAAAATATAATAAAAAGTATGAGTAAATTAAAGTGTTCGTTTGGGATTACTGATACGAGAAGATTAGGTAGATTTATGCCAATATCATATGTTAAAATTGAAAAGGTTTCATTTAAAAAAATATTGAATAAATATTAAACTAATTACTTACAAATTAAACCATTGTAAAATAGAGATTTCGTTAAAAAATTATTAAAACTAATAATTTTTCATTAATCTCAATGCTTTTTTTTCTTAAATTTGAAAGAAACTAAATCTTATTAATAAAGTAGGTAGAGAAAAGGTTTAAAACGTCAAACAATGGTTTAATTTGTAATTCATAAATAACATGATAAAAATAAATAACATTTTAAAATAAAAATAAAAAATCAAACTAATTAACCCTCTAAACCTTGCCACCTGGTAGCAATAAAGAAAAAAGTTAATTCATTAAAATGACAAACCAAGTAAAATCTAGGCCGGATCGTTTGATTTTGTTGTTACTGTATAAAAATAGATGTATAAGAGGATTTTTATGGTTTTTACGCTTCCCATTATCTGAAGGCTTTCATCTGTATCTTTCCCTTCTTCCATTGGCATGCTCAAGTTGTGAGACAAATCCCTCAAGACATGATTCCCCCAATCGACGGCTTAAGCACCAATAACCCTAAAAAACCACTCTTCTTGACCAAAGCTCAGCGAGAACAATTAGCTCTCCAACGCCGCCAAGAAGAGATCGAACAGCAGAAGAAGCGTCAGGAACTCCTCCTCTCCCAACTGTCCCGTCCCTCCGACTCCGACAAACCCTCCGACACCGACCATCGCCGCGACCGCGAACGCGAAAGGGACAGAGATCGAGACAGGGACCGGGAGCGTGAGCGTGAGCGTGAGAGAGATCGAGCCGCCCGCGACCGTCAGTCGGACCGGCGGAACCGCGAGAGGGAGCGGGAAGAGGAGGCTAAAGCTCGAGAACGGGCGAGGCTTGAGAAATTGGCGGAGCGAGAGCGCGAAAAGGAGCTGGACTCGATTAAAGAGCAGTATTTGGGATCAAAGAAGCCGAAGAAGAGAGTGATTAAGCCTAGCGAGAAATTTAGGTTTTCGTTCGATTGGGAAAACAGTGAGGACACTTCCAGGGATATGAATTGCTTGTACCAAAACCCTCATGAGGCTCAGTTGTTGTTCGGAAGAGGGTTTCGGGCCGGGATGGATCGGAGAGAGCAGAAAAAGCTCGCGGCCAAGAACGAGAAGGAGCTGAGGGAGGAGATTCGAAAGAAGGAGGGTGTAGAAGAGAAGCCTGAGGAAGCCGCGGCGCAGAAGCTTCGAGAAGAGGCTGCTGATATGTATGATACTTTTGACATGAGAGTTGATAGGCATTGGTCGGAGAAGAAGCTTGAGGAAATGACAGAGAGAGATTGGAGGATATTTAGGGAGGATTATAATATTTCGTATAAGGGTTCAAAGATTCCTAGGCCGATGAGGAGTTGGGCAGAGAGTAAATTGAGTTCTGAGTTGTTGAAGGCTGTGGAGAGAGCTGGGTATAAGAAGCCGTCTCCGATTCAGATGGCTGCTATTCCGCTGGGATTGCAACAGAGGGACGTTATTGGGATTGCTGAGACTGGGTCTGGAAAGACTGCTGCTTTTGTCTTGCCTATGTTGACTTACATTTCGAGATTGCCTCCAATGAGTGAGGAGAATGAAGCTGAAGGGCCTTATGCTGTTGTTATGGCTCCAACCCGTGAGCTTGCTCAGCAGATTGAGGATGAAACTGTTAAGTTCGCACATTATTTGGGCATTAAAGTTGTGTCCATTGTTGGTGGACAGTCGATTGAGGAGCAGGGGTTTAGGATTAGGCAAGGGTGTGAGGTTGTGATCGCGACTCCAGGTAGGCTGCTTGATTGCCTGGAAAGGCGTTATGCTGTGTTGAATCAGTGTAATTATGTTGTGCTTGATGAGGCTGATAGGATGATAGATATGGGTTTTGAGCCCCAGGTTGTGGGTGTACTGGATGCAATGCCTTCCAGTAATTTGAAACCGGAGAATGAAGATGAAGAGCTTGATGAGAAGAAGATTTATCGTACAACGTATATGTTTAGTGCTACCATGCCGCCAGCTGTGGAGCGGCTTGCGAGGAAGTACTTGAGAAACCCTGTTGTTGTTAACATTGGTACTGCTGGAAAGGCTACTGATTTGATATCGCAACATGTTTTAATGGTGAAGGAATCAGAGAAATTTTCGAGGTTACAGAGGTTGCTTGACGAACTTGGTGATAAGACTGCCATTGTGTTTGTTAACACGAAGAAGAATGCAGATACTATTGCCAAGAATCTGGATAAGGCCGGATATCGTGTGACAACTTTGCATGGTGGGAAGTCTCAGGAGCAAAGGGAAATTAGTCTTGAAGGTTTTAGGACAAAAAGATATAATGTCCTTGTTGCCACAGATGTTGCTGGTCGTGGTATTGATATCCCTGATGTTGCCCATGTCATTAATTATGATATGCCTGGGAATATTGAAATGTACACTCACCGTATAGGAAGAACAGGTCGTGCTGGAAAGACAGGTGTGGCTACTACATTTTTGACTCTCATGGATTCGGATGTCTTTTATGATCTCAAGCAAATGCTTATTCAAAGCAACAGTCCTGTGCCTCCTGAGCTGGCAAAACACGAGGCTTCAAAGTTTAAACCTGGATCAATTCCTGACAGACCTCCTAGGCGAAATGACACTGTTTTTGCGCATTGAGGACTTCGGAATGAAGATTTACTGGGTGAAATTTTTGATTATGGAAGCACAAAAGGAGCAAAGCTTGCAGTTTTTGGGATCACAATTCTCAACTTGACATCTCAAATTTTGTTTCCTCTTTTTGTTAAAGTTCACCTTTTGAAGTGGTAGCCACACGTAGTCGTGTTTTGCCACCACATTGTTTATGCTTTAGGATATTTAGTGATTGTAAGATTTCATGATGACTTCCAGTTGCATGTTTTCTTTCTGCCTGGTTTTAATGTAATTCTCTAGGTTTATGTTCTCAATATATAAACTTTTGGTCTCCACATATTTTGTTTTCTTCTGGATTTTTTACTACTAAATGAAATTATGCGGCTTGGTGTTTCCCATGCTGATAAGAAAGAGACCAAATATGTAGCTGGCTGGCAAATCTGGTGCTGGATTATTAACATACCAGTTTTTCCTGGGTTGAGCTAGGCTAGTGCAAGCTATGGATGAGCTTGATAATGATGTATAAATAATTTAACATCCGACTTAGTACTTGATACAAAAGCATTTACGGTAGACGTTGGATAATAAAGCTGAAAATCTTGATTTTGAACCATTAGGAAATTGTAATAAGATTCAGTTGACATTTAGTTCGGAGATTCAACTGTCAATCAATCGTCAGCTAGTTGATTTAGTTATTTTACTTATTAATGTAATTAATGTATTTTATATATTTTTCTACTTAAATAGTCAAACTTAAATTAAATATATTTCTTATTTTGATAGGGTTTGTAATGTATATATATAAACAAACTTTTCTCTAATAATATATAGGGTCAATCACTCAAAATCCTTTATTTGATATAGTACATAATCATAGTTTTTTTTTTTCAGCTTCTATCATAATTTTTTTTTCCAACTTTTGATTCCTAATTCCTTAGCATCGTCATGTCTTTAAATAAGAAGTCATTGATTCGTTTTAATGACAAAAACTATTCAGCGGGTCATGTTGATGGTAAAAATTTTACTCCAAAGCAAGGTACAAATGAATATGCCCAATGGGAGGTCATAGATGCACAAATCATGGCATAGATTCTATGACCTGTAGAACTTAACAATGTTTTGAATCTCTGACCCTTTAAGATTGCAGCTGAGATGTCGAATTATCTTGAGAAAATCTATAGTCAGTAAAACGTGGTTCGTAGATTTCAGCTTAAACATGAATTATCTATGATTTATCAAGATGATCTCTCTATTTTTTATTTTTACTCTAACTTTATGAATCTTTGGGTTGAATATACTGATATAATCTATGCTACCTTACTTATTGAAGGTTTTACTGTTGTCCAATCTATTCATGAAATTGTAAAAAGGGATCAATTTATCATGAAATTAAGGTCTGAAATTAAGGGTATCAAGTCCAATCTTACGAACCGAGATCATGTTCCCTCTTTGGATATATGTCTTAATGATTTACTACGAGAGGAACAACGAATTCTCACTCAAGCAACCATGAAACAACAAAGATCCACATCAATTCCAATAGCTTATGCAGCACAAGGGAAATCAAGAGGTAAGGACATGAAGGATGTTCAATGTTTTTGTTGCAAAGGTTTTGGTTATTATGCCTTGAATTGTCCCAAAAAATTCTGTAACTATTGCAAAAGAGATGGTTGTACTATTAAGGAATGCTCAATTCCACCTCCCAAGAAATTTGAAACAACATTTATTACCTCAATTAGCTGTTCTAGTACCGATGGTTCAGTAGATGCAGTCCTGTTAACACAAAATGCTCTTACTCCTGCTCAAACCCTAATTCCTGAGATGGTACAAATGTTTCTTTTTTCATTCCCCACCTTAAGACTCTCGAGTAAACCTTTATCTACATAATCGACTTGGATTTGTGATTATGGAGCCTCTACTTATATGACAAATAATGCTCAAATCCTATCCAATGTAAAGAGATATTCTGGAAACCTTGAAATTCATATTGTAGATGACAATTTATTACCCATTACAACCACTAGTGATATTTCTCTTTCTTTAACTAATGTTTTTGTCTTTCCAAATCTTGTCACTAATCTTATTTCAGTTGGCTAGTTGGCCAGTTGGTTGACAATAATTGTACAGTAAACTTTTAAAAATCCAGTTGTGTTATGCAGGATCAATATTCGAGGAAGATGATTGCAAGGGAGTCTAAAGTAGGACGTGTTTTTTCTATTTAATTTCCTTTATTACCGTGTATTTCGTTTCCTTTTGTCACTTATAACCTCGCTCAGGTTGATTATCGAGCATGGCACAAACATCATAGACATCCAAACTCTAGTGTACTCCATAATTTGCTAAATTCTGGTTTACTTGGGAATCAAAAGCATGTTTCTATTAATGATGTTTAATTTGATTGTGACTCTTGTAAACTTGGTAAGAGTAAAACTTTGTCATTTCCTACTCATATACCCAATCTTGTCCAACATTTTGAAATGATTTGTGGGGTATGGCACCAATTATATCTCATACTAATCACAAGTGCTTTGTCACTTTTATTAATGACTATAGTCGGTTCACTTGGATTTATTTCTTACATTATAATTATGAAATGCTTTCTGCCTTTAATTTTTTTCTTGCATATTTTCAAACCCAATTTTCTACCAAAATTAAAACTTTACATTCTAATAATGGGGATGAATATATGTCTTATTTGCTTTAAGATTTTATACAAGCTAATGGAATAATCTCTTAAAGATCATGTCCTCAAACTACAACAAAATAGGGTAGTCGAAAGAAAAAAGGTTACCTCCTGGATGTTATTCGAACTTTTTTATTAGAATCCTCAGTGCCTGCTCGATTTTGGTGTGAGACTGTCCCCACTGCTATTTATCTCATTAACCTTCTCCTTCATTAAATCATGCATCTCCTTTTCATAAGTTATTTGGTCATTCCCCCAATTATTCTAATCTTCGTATAATTAGTTGTATATATTATGTTCACCTCTGTGTACAAGAATGCACAAAATTTACAACCCAATCAATTAAATGTGCTTTTCTAGGATATTCAGTTTATCACAAAGGGGTTTCATTGTTATAATCATAATTTGTGTCATGTTTTCATTTTTAGAAATGTATTTTCTTAATTAGTATTTTTTTTTCAATAATCAGGACTTTCTTTTCATTTTCTATATTGCTTATTTTTCTAACTCTACTATAGATCAAGAAAATTCTAAACCACTTTTAGTGTATTAAAGATGTTTTAAAACCACTATAAATATGCTTTCTACTTCTTTTGCACCCCCTCAAGCTCCTTCCCTTATTGTTGATCCTCTCACACCAACTAAATCTGTCATTCTGAGACGTAGTACACGAGTTAGTAAACCACCCGATAAGTATGGATTTTCTAATCCTTTATCTTTAATAGCCACTTTGTCTTTTATTATTATTCCCTCATCTTATAAATAGGCAATAGAATATAAGTTTTGATGTAAGGTTATTGAAACAGAACTTCTTACTCTTGAAGAGAACCAAACTTGGAATGTTGTACCACATCCTTCCTCTATCAAACCACTTGGTAGCAAATTTGTGTTCTTTGTTAAATTTCATTCTGATGGATCTGTAGATCGCTACAAATCTCGATTAGTTGTTCTTGGGAATAAACAAGATTATGGTCTAGAATACAAAGAGACTTTTGCACAGGTAGCTAAAATGACCATAGTGCAAACTATTCTAATACTTGCAACTTCTCAATCATATCCTCTACTTTAAATGGATGTTAAAAACGTGTTTCTACATTATGATCTCAAGGAAGAAGTCTATATAAAACTTCCATTTATTATGCCTACTTCCTCTCCTAATGATGTTTTCAAACTAAAACACTCCTTATATGGCTTGAAGCAGGCACCCTATATATGGTTCTAAAAATTTAGATCCACTCTTCTTGGTTTTTCCTTTACTCAAAGCCAATATGATTCCTTTATGTTTCTCCAACATACATCCAAAAGCATAGTTGTTCTTCTTGTTTATATGGATGACATTGTCATTATTGGTTCTAATTCAAAGGCCATCCCTAATATTAAAAAAATGTTACACAACACTTTCCACACGAAAGACCTTGGCCAACTTACCTATTTCTTGAGATTGGAAGTTCATCATCATCCCCAAAGTATTTTCTTGAATCAACACAAGTATCCTCAAGATCTAGTTCAGTTGGCAAGACTTATAAATAGTGCTTCTATTGACACTCCAATAAAAGTCAACGTGAAATATTGACATGATGAAGGGTAACTTCTTAAAGATCCTACTTTATATCTTAAGTTGGTTGGTAGTCTTATTTATCTAACTATTACTCAACCAGACATCTCTTATGTTATTCATACTATTAGTAAGTTCATGCAATCTCATTGACATCCTTACTTATATGTCGTCCACCACATCATCCGACAACTTCTTAGCACGCATAATTGTGACCTATTTTTTCCTATTGATTCTTAGCCTTAACTGCAAGCCTACAGCGATGTTGACTAGGTTGGTTGCCTAAACACAAGGAAATTCACTATTAGTTGGTGTATATTTCTTGGTGATGCTCTTATCTCTTGGAAATGTAAGAAACAAAATTATGTATCTAGTTCATCCTCTGAAGTAGAATATTGTGCCATGTTTGCTGCTTATTCTGAGATCATTTGGCTATGTAATATTCTGACTAAACTTGGTTTTTCGTAACTTTAACCGATTCTATTGCATATTGATAACACTAGTGCTATTTAAATTGCTGTCAATCTCATTTACTTTGAGTATACCAAACATATAGAGGTTGATTGTCATTATAATCATTAAGTTATTACCTTGCCTCACATTGGTATCAACCTACAGTTTACTGATATCTTCACCAAATCTGTGACATGTCAATGTCATAGTTTTTTATTGACAAATTGATACTTGTAAACTTACCAACATCAATTTAAAAGGAGGGGATATCATGAAATTCAGTTGTCAATCAATTGCCAACTAACTGATTTAATCAGAAGATTCAGTTATCAATCAATTGCCAACTGATTAATTTAGTTACCTTACTTGTTAATGCAATTAATGTATTTTATATACTTTCTTACTTAGATAGTCAAACCTAAATTAAAGGAGTGACATTTATATATTCCTTATTTATGTATGATTTGTAGTGCATATATGTAGAAAAACTTTTCTTTAATAATATACAAGTTTAAAAACTCAAATATTTTGTATTTGACATAAATAAAATCATATGGATAAGGAAAAAGGAATAGCCCTTAGTAGGAACCATACGAACTTGATCGAATAACATGGATGGAAAAACCAACCGTGATTCAAGATTACTAGCTAGTCCTCTCCTTCGGTAGGTCCCTTTCCCTTGCCACAATAAACCTTGTTTTCCCAGTTGTAACAAACCATATTTTCACCTTACCCAGTTGAACCTGCCTCAAAACGGGTTGAGCATCTATAGCCATCATCCATCATTCATCCATCAAACCTTTACTGCAACATATTGTTTGTTCTTCTCACCCTTTCCCAGTTGAACCTGACTAATCCCATAATCATTTTTTTTTACCCCAAAATCTTGAATCCACAGATGAATTCCCACCCTTGGCCTCTAATTCTGTCAAAAACACAACGAATTTCCTACCTCTTGACAACAGACCTGACAATCTCACTGGACCTAAACCAAATGAGAAGTTAACTTGGAAGCAGGGAGCTCTAGCAAATCTCTAGTCTATTTCCCCCTATCACAATTAAGGGTTAAAAGTTAGTAGCACCATCACTGAAAATATTAAAAGAATGAGCAAAAACTTGGAATTCTACCTTAGTGAGTTTTTTCCTAGATAAAAGACCCTCGTTTCCTGTTATTAATGCATGGGCTAGTAAGATGTGGAAAGTAAAAGGCCTAACAAAAGTCTTGCTGAGTGAGGAAGATTTAATCCTATTTAAGTTTGACACAGAGACTAGGGCGAAAGAGGTATTAGAAGATGGACCTTGACATCTCAGAAATTTTCCCATATTTCTACAATTTTGAAAGCCATGAACAACATTAGAGAGGGTGAAATATGAACAAATTCCCATTTTGGTAAATTTCCATAATATCCCTCTAGAGTATTGGTCTACGAAATGGTTAAGTCACCTAACTAGCTACATTGGCAAGCCTATATGTATGGATGAAAACACTGCTATGAAGAAACGAATTGGGTATGCAAGGCTTTGTATAAATGTGGAATATGGTAAGGCACTTCCAGAGCTGATTCCTATACTGAGACTAGGAGAACATGATGAATTGTTTGAAGACTCTATCAAAGTTAGATACCAATGGAGACCAGCTAACCAGAAAAAAAAAAGGAGTGGAAGGAAACAAGGAAAAGATTTACAAGGGGTGATTATGAGGAATTAATGGGCACAAGGATCAACCAACCAATCTAGAAAATATGGAAAGGAGTTCAACACAGGAGGATAATAGAAACCAAAATCAAATAGATGCCAATATACAATCAATCTTCCAAAACATGAACATGAACACTCACCTAGAAGTTGTGGAAGAGACAAATCAGTATCAGAGTCCGAATCAAAAATCAATGGCCAGGCCTCACCTAGATGTAAACCTTGTATGTGTATCTGAATCAGAGGAAAAGAAGTCAAGTGCAAAAGATAGGAAGAACAAGGATCAAAAGCTAAACAATAATGATCTCAAATATACGGCTAGTAATAATACCCAGTCCTACATGCAAAACTCAGGACAAAATTCTCCTGTATCAGTAAATCAAAAGCATACCGTGCAAGATGGGGTTATGGAAGAGGGGCGTTCCGAAGAAGGGAAGTGGTCACAAAACCTGCAAATTTTAGAACAAATAGAGGATGATTTTCAGAGCAAAACAAGGAGGAAATCTCGAAAGAATAGAAACTAGAACTAAGAGTTATGCTCAACAAATAGATGTCAGTAATTGCATGGAATGTTAGGGGGCTCAACTGCCCCAAGAAAAAACAAATGTTAAAGGACTTCATTCAAAATAAAAAACTGAGTATTCTGGGGTTATTGGAGACCAAATTATCTGAGGAGAGATGCAGTCAACTTAAATTACTTGGAAATCAGTGGAAGTTTTTAACCAACCATCAATACCATCGTTATGGTCGAATTGTAGTGGTGGTAGACACTAATGTGGTAACAGCAAGACTTATTCAAGCTATTGATCAAGTAGTTCATCTGGAAGTGAATTTTATATTAACTAATCCTGTGGCAACAATATCCTTTGTTTATGCGTCTAATTTTGAATTTCAAAGGAACTACTTATAGGCATAATTGTGTTCTTTCAACAACTGTATTACAGGACCATGGCTAATAACTAGGGATTTTAATAATGTATTATATAGATTAGACCATGTACTTTGTTAAACTTGTTTTCCTTATCCTTCCCCAATAAAAATTTCATGCAGAGCACAACCTAATGTAACCAC
>JAOXYD010000005.1:7478270-7492246 GCA_028565735.1 Pinacopodium congolense | reverse complement strand
TTACTTGTTCGATAGGTGCACTTGCCTTTCGTCACGTTGGTTTTTATTTAATCTCATTTTAGTTTTCAAAGTAAAATAGGTTTAAAGAACACCCATTTTTAATCACTCAACCAACGAACAACAAGCATATATAGGGATGTGTGTTTGTTATGTTTTATTATATAATTTCATATCGTTTCATCCCTAAATTTTATGAAAAAGTCCTCAAATTATTTTTATTTTGTGTTAAATGACAATTAGAGGTGTGAAAAATTGTTATTTATGAAAAGACCAATTTTTAGGAGAATTTAAAGCAAAAATTAGAAAGAGAGGTGATGTCTAAGATATCAACAGTGGTTGGCATAGACCGCCATTGAAGATACGGCAACAACGATTGAAGGTCAAAGACTGAATTATAATTGTGCATTAGTATAATTTTTCTAAGTGTTTGGCATATGTTTCTTGCATAATATGTTGTTATTATTGTGTTTTAAGACTTATTTTGTGTGTTTTTATTTAGTATGATCTTCATTATTATTTTTTTTGTTTTTTTTTTGGAATTAGTTTAGAGTAAGTTTTGATTATTTAAGTGTTTTATTTATGTTTTATGTTTTATTATTTAATTATTGATTTTGGGCTAGAATTAAATCTTATTGGTGTATTATTTATTGTGTACAATAAATTGAAGTTGAAAATCAAAATTAAAAGAAAGCTTGTTAAAAAAAAGGGCTTAATAATCGGATGAAGGATGAAAAGACAAAGCAAAAGAGAACTAAGGGAACAACCTTGCAAAACTAGGAAAATGCATATCCCGAGGGAAGGATTTTGCATGGAACTAACAGGATTGTTGCTCTTGGAAGAGCTGGAGGCATTAAAAGAAAAATGAAACAAGTATGAATCCGCTTCATTCACACAATATCTCTTGGATGCGGGTGTATGTATGTGCTCTATTTTTGTGCTTTAATGGTTTTCATTTACACTAATAAAAATTAATTAAAAAATAATTAATACAATAATCACAGTAAGAAATTAAAACTCACAATTTAATTAAACTATCTTAACCTTGTTTTGCAGAATAAAACCCTATTAAAAACTTGGGAAAGAAATTCTGATCTGTTTCCTACCCCAATTTCTGCATATTGGTACAGAGGGTACTTTTGTTTGTTTGTCTTTTTGTTTCTTTCTTTTAATATTAAAATTACAAAATAATTTAAAATAAAAAATTACATAAAAATAAATCCAAAAGCTAAACTAAACACCTTTAAATGAATAAAAAATCAATTAATCATACTAAAACTTAACTAAAAATTTAAGAAATTAGATTAAATTAGAGACGGTGCCAACTCTTAATAGATTTGAATATGTTATCTTGTAAAAATGAAAATTTAATTTATAAACGTAATTAAATAAAAATATTGATTCTAAACACTCCTAAAACCTTAAAGAATCAAGATAAAATAAATTTAAGACTCAAAATTACGTCTAAAATATTTGAACAGAGAGTTAGACACAAAATATATGAGAAGCTTGAAACTCTTGAGTGAATATATAACTTGTATACATAAACCTCACAAAACCAATAATCAAAAGCTAACACATGATTTAAACCTTTTGATATGATAATAAAGAGTTAGAATAGGGGTTTTAAAGTACAAAAATGCAGACGAAGGCAGCAAGAATCAGATTGATGGAGATACACACATTAAAATTTGACAGCTTTGATAAATTTGTCATTGTAAGCTCAAAACACTTTCTAAAATGTTTCTTAAATGTTTTGGACTGCTACTAAGAATTAGAAAATAAGGTTTAAGATGTTTAAGAGCCTTTAAAACAATTGGTTAGCCGTTGGAATTAAGAGATCATAATAATTACAATAAAAAAAGCAAATTTCTCTTTTTGACAACAAATCATTGACGTTTAAGAAAAATATTTCAAAATATGATCAGTACACTTTCAAACAATTTTAAATATTTTCCTAACATCAAACTTAATTTAAAAATTTTCAAAACACAATTAAAAATCTTTTCAATTACTACATTGATACAAAAGTTAAAATTTATAAAATGCATGAGTGAAAAAGTTAAATCATAGAACTTCAAGTGACACTTACCCATTTTAAAGATATTCAGGAAGTAGTCTTGAATCTTTTATAATGTTTGGTTATTCTGTCCCTTTAATTATGACTTTCAAATCTAATCTTTCATCATCATATGTATTTATTCCAAAATCTTCACAACATAAATTTAAATCATTAGTAAATTTTATATTTTATTATCAACCAAACTAAGATTAGAACCTTTTTTGATTCAACAAAAAATATATTCAACAACATTATATTTATATTCTTTCATCTTTATTTAATATTGTACATGTTGATATCATATTGTTCATAATTAATTTTCTTAATTTCTTATTTGATTATTATTATCAAGGTTTACTGAAGGTTTAGGAGAGATTTTCACTTATGTGAAACCGTGATTGATAGTGGATAATTTAAATAATTTTATTATTATAATTTTTAATTCTTTCTACCCATTTTTAGATATTATTATTCTTCTAATTAGTCTTTTAGTGAATTTTTTAAATAAGTCTTGTTTTTAGAGTTTACATGTTAAAAGAAGTGAATTTTGAAAAAATAGGAACGAAGTAAAATGTTCACATTCAACCACAATGCTCTATTTTGTATGCGAGTGTAGTTTTACTTATAGCAAAAAGTCAGAAGAACAACAATGAGGATAAATGATGCCATTTATCTTCCCAGAGATCATCATTTTACTCCCGAAGAAAGATAGTGCATGGACGATCATAATTAACGAAATGATTTTTCCTTCATTCAAGTGTTATTTTACTAATAAATAATGTGAGCATAAGGTTTATTTATAATTAAAAAGACAAGCATATCGTTAAATAATAATATTAGGGTTAAAAATCTTAGCCTATTTGAAAAGGTTTTAGCTTTTAGATTTAGTTTTTAGATTTTTTTAAACATAAAAATTAATAAAGAACATCACAAAAATCGAAAAAAACACTCTAATACAGTACAAAAATCAAGATAGACCACATAAAAATTTATAAAAATACCTAAAATTTAATACAAAAATATAGCATCCACAACTAAAAATTACAACCAAAAACTCAATCAAACGATCTATTAATGTAACTATCATTAAGGGAGATTTTTGTAGAAAAATTAAAAAATAATCAAGAAAATAGAGTCTTAACGATTGAAGAAGGCGAAAGAAGAGAAGAGAAGTCAATCAAATTATGTTACTCACATATTTTAGTAGACTGAATTCAAGAAAGAAAAGCGAGAAGTTCGTCGGAGTTTAAGGTGACATTGATAATGGGCTTTCTTGAATCTCCATTTCTTACGTGTTATTCTTCTTTATTCATATCAATTATGAACTAATTATTTTTATTATTTAGATAGGAAGAACTTTTAGGACTTGATTGTATGGGAGTGATCCTTTACTTTTAATTCAAGAATTTTATTTTTTAGTAAATTATCTATATTTTTGTGAGCATGAGAATTCATTTAACTGTAGAGAAATTAATTCATATTGCAAAGGTAAATTATCATAATATAAGAAAAGTTTTAAAGGAATTTCAATCCTATATAATTTTATTCAATTGAATTTGTTTCTTTTTATGCGTGTCTTTGATTGTTATATTTCCTTTGATAGGTAAAGTTAATTTATTTTTAAATTTATATATTAAACTTACATTCAAAACATATTAGGTTAAATAATAATTTACAAGTTTAGACTAATAATCATTAAAATTCTTGTTTGAACAACACTTAACTCGATTATATACTATAGAAACAAATGGTACACTTGCCTAAGTTGTTAATATGTCGATAGAAAACTATTTGTATAATTGAGTTTTATTTTGTATGATAGCAGGTTGTTTCTGTCTACAAATTAAAGTTGCTGTCAATCGTTCATTGCAGCAAGCCTAAAACCATATATGGTATACATGGTAAAACCAGATATGGTAGGTCATAGCCTATTGATTGATCCACCAAATACGGCATACATGGTATATATGCCAATGGCCACTATTACCCGATCCACCCAAAATGGTATAAGGAACTTTGCCTTATAAGTATTGATAGCTGCCGTTTAAAGTAGCTAGAAATAGTATATAACGTGTGGACATCCTGATAAGAACGGTCCTCTTCAGTTCAATAATGGGCTCCTTACCTCTCCCATTGGTAGCACAAACTTTTTCTGGCTATAAGCAACAATTGTTTAATGGGTAAGAAAGAAACCTAGGACGGCGGCGCTACTGTTCTGCTGAAAGGGGGGCTTCGTCCCCATCTGCCTCTACCAAGGTTGCTTCAGGCTTACTTGATACTCCTATCCTTCGTTGGATACCTGTCGTCCCACTATTACCTTTTGTCATAGTTGATACTGGCCATGTTTTTCCACTTACCCAGCTGAATCCGTCCCCAAACAGGTGCTCCTCCTTAGCCATCATCCATCTTTCATCCAATCCATTTTTTTTTCTGCACCTTTAGGGTTGATCGCTAACCTTTCCCAGCTGAACTGCCTTTCCTGCTTCAAGCTCTACATAAAGATGAACCCCCAAAACCTTGACTCTACAGATGAATTTCCACCCTTAGCCTCCCAGCCTGCCAAAACCATAATGAATTCCCTACCTCATGAAAACACCCTCGCAACCCCTAGTCCGCTTGCGAAGCTAACATGGAAGTAGGTATTGGGCGGGAGATCCAACGAATCTCTAGTTTACTGCCTCCCTGTCACAATTGAGGGTCAAACGTTAGTATCACCATCACTGGAAATATTGCAAGAAGGAGCAAAATCTTGGAATTCCACCTTAGTGGGTTTTTTCCTAGACAAGAGACCCCCGTTTCCTGTTGTGAATGCATGGGCTAGTAAGATGTGGAAAGTAAAGGGCCTAACAGAAGTCTTGTTGAGTGAGGAAGATTTAATCCTATTTAAATTTGACACAGAGTCTAGGGAGAAAGAGGTGTTAGAAGCTGGACCTTGGCACCTCAGGAATTTTCCCATATTTCTACAATTCTGGAAGCCGGGTACAACATTAGAGAAGGTGAAATATGAACAAATTCCCATATGGGTGAATTTCCATAATATTCCTCTAGAGTATTAGTCCACGATAGGGTTAAGTCACCTAGCTAGCTACATTGGCAAGCCTATATGCATGGATGAAAACACTGCTATGAAGAAACGAATTGGGTATGCAAGGCTTTGTATAAATGTGGAATTTGGTAAGGCACTTCCGGAGTTGATTCCTATAATGAGACTAGGAGAACATGATGTATTGTTTGAAGACTCTATCAAAGTTACATACCAATGGAAACCAGCTAACCAGGAAAAAAAGGAATGGAAGGAAACAGGGAAAAGATTTATACGGGGAGATTATGAGGAACTAATGGGACATAAGGACCAATCAACCAATCAGGGAAATGTGGAAAAGTAATCAACACAAGAGGACAATGGTAACCATAATCAACCAGATGCCAATAAACAACCAGATTTCCAAAACAGGACCAAGAACACTCACCTGGAAGTTGTGGAAGAGACAAATCAGTGTCAGCATCTAAATCAAAACTTACTAGCTAGGCCTCTCCTAGATGTTAACCTTGTACATGCATCTGAAACAGAGGAAGTGGAGTCAAGTGCAAGAGATGGAAAAAACAAGGCTCAAAAGATAAACAATACTGCTCTCAAATATATGGCTAGAAATAACAGTCAGGCTTGCATGCAAAATTCAGAACTAAATTCCCCTGTATCAGTAAACCAAAGGACCACTGGTCAAGATGTGGTTATGGAGGAGGAGAGTTCCGAAATAGGGAAATGGCCACAAAATCTGCAAGTTTCAGAACCAATCGAGGATGGGTTTCAGACCAAAACAAGAAGGAAATCTCGAAGGAATAGAAACTAGACACTATGAATTTGATCACCAAACAGATGTCAGTAATTACATGGAATGTTAGGGGGCTTAACTGCCCCAAGAAAAAACAAATGTTAAAGGACTTTGTTCAGACAAAAAAACCGAGTATTCTGGGGTTATTGGAGACCAAATTATCTGAGGAGAGATGTAGTCAACTTAAACTCTTTGGGAGTCAATGGAAGCTTTTAACCAACCATCAGTACCATCGTTATGGTCGGATTGTAGTGGCAGTGGACACAACTGTGGTGATAGCAAGAATTCTTCATGCTACGAATCAAGTGATTCATCTGGAAGTGAATTTTATATCAACTAATACTGTGGTTACAATTTCCTTTGTTTATGCATCTAATTTTGAATTTCAAAGGAATTACTTGTTGGCATATTTGTGTTCCTTCAACAACTGTATTGCAGGACCATGACTAATAACTAGGGATTTTAATAGTGTATTATATAGGTCAGAAGCTACAGGGGGCATTAGTAGTGGCAAAATTAAAGATGACTTAAGGAAATGCTTTGACAAGTTAGAATTACAGACCTGCGATATGAAGGCTACTTTTTTACATGGAGTAATAAGCAAAGCAATGAAAGAGGCATTCAAAAAAAGCTGGACAGAGCTTTAGTAAATGGTGATTGGCTTTCGGCTTTTCTTGAGAGTGTAGCTTCGGTTCTAGATCCTCTGTTCTCTGATCACTCTCCGATTTGTACTTACAATCTATTTCAAGCTAGAGGGAGGAAGTACCCTTTCAGGTTTAACAACTATCTTGCAGATGTGCAAAGGTTTCATGATACTATTAAGATGGGTCTAGATTCTACAATCATCGGGTGCAATGAATACATTTGTGTGAGGAAATTGGAGATAATAAAAGAAGGATTAAAGGATCTTAACAGGAATATGGTAACAGATACATATAAGGCTGTAAATGAGGCGAAGTATGGGCTGGAAAGAGCTCAATATGAAGTGTATAATGATCCAACAAGTGCAAACTTAATTGACAAGGAGAAGAAAGCCCTTATTCATTATGATGAAACTATTACAAGGCATAATTCCATCCTTCTACAAAGGTCTAGAGTACTATGGCTCCAAGAGGGAGACAAAAATACAAAGTTTTTCCACAAGACTATCAAGGCACGGAAGAATAACAATCTTATTGTATCTTTGGTAAAGCAAAATGGAGGCAGAGCAGTGAATCAAGAAGAAATAACAAATGAGGTGTATTCATATTTTAAAAACACTCTGGGTACAAAATCAGATAGTACATCTTCTGTCCCAATATTACAATCATTCATTTCAAGTGAAATAAATGAGCAGGAGAGTCAGGCTATGATGAGACCATTTACCTCACAAGATGTTGAGAAGGCAGTATTTGATATTAACCCAAGGAAAGCTCCAGGTCCAAATGGGTTTAATGGTGTATTTTTCCAAAAGGCTTGGCCACTAATTAAAGATCTAGTTACTAATGCAGTTCTGGAATTTGTTGAAAAGGGGAAGATGTTGAGGTCCATTAATAAGACCTTTATTAGTCTTATCCCTAAAGCTCCTAACTCTAGTTCCTTGAATGATTTCAGGCCCATATCTTATTGCAATGTCTTATATAAAATCATTTCAAAAATGCTCGTTATGAGAATGAAGGGAATTCTTGGCAAGCTCATCGACAGTTCTCAATCAGCCTTTATTCAAAATAGGTCTATTGGGGATAATGTCTTTATGGTTCAGGAGTTATTAAGAGGTTATACTAGGAAGAACGGTCCTAAAAGTTGTGCTATCAAAATAGACTTCCATAAAGCCTATGACTCAATCAATTGGGAATTTATAATACATCTAATGGAAGCTTTTGGGTTTCCAGGAAAATTTAGAGAATGGATATGGCAATGTATAACTACCACATCATTCAGTGTATTGGTTAATGGAGAACCGACAAGATTATTTCAGGGAGGGAAAGGGTTAAGGCAAGGGGATCCACTATCGCCCTATCTTTTTATATTATGCATGGAAGGGCTACATAGATTGATGAAGCATAACATTTTGCAGGATGGTAAATTTCAGTATCATAGTAAATGTAAAAGGGTGGGAGTGTTCAATTTATCTTTTGCAGATGATCTAATGCTATTTTCAAAGGCTAATGAGGAGTCTATCAGGGTTTTGATGAATTCATTAGACAAATTTAGAGGGCTGTCAGGGTTAAAACTTAATCAAAACAAGAGCTTTATGATTCTGTCCAAGTCGGCAGAACACAGTGCAGCCAGACTCACAATGTCAGTAGGGCTTCTGATTAAGTCCACTCCCTTTCTTTATCTTGGTTTGCCTATCACTACTCGACGCCTACTAATGAACGAGAGTTCCTTACTGTTGGAGAAAGTTCATAAAAGGGTTAGTAGCTGGACGAATAGGAATCTATCTTATGCGGGAAGACTTCAACTAGTGAAATCAGTATTGAATTCCTTACACATCTATTGGTCATCTCACTTCTTCCTGGCGAAAAGGTTAATAAAGAAGGTAGAGAAGATGCTAAGATGTTTTTTATGGGCTGGTAAAGACAATGGCAGATGTGGGGCTAAGGTAAGTTAGAAGGACCTGTGCAAACCAATGAATGAAGGTGGGTTAGGTATTACTCCAATCAATTTGACTAATAAGGTACTGCTGAGTAAACGGCTATGGAGGCTTTTGGTGAATAAGGAGTCATTGTGATCAAAGTGGATACACGCTTACTACTTGAGGAATAAGAGCTTTTGGGAAATTGGTAGTCATACTAGCAATACGTCATATTTCTGGACTCAATTACTGAAAATAAGAGACAGCCTGAAAGATAATATTAAATGTATAGTTGGGAATGGAGAATCAGCTTCGCTATGCTATGACAACTGGAGCAATATTGGACCTATAAGTGGGTCAACATATTTCCATCAAATGAATACCAGTATACCTCTTAATACTAAGGTGAAGCATTGGATTAGTAATGGGAGATGGGCCAATTTTCCTCATGTAGTGTGGCATATATTGCCAAATTATAGCCCAGACATGACTAAGGATGATACTTACAAATGGCTAGCTCATGGATCGGGGGTTTTCACTAATAAATCCTGTAAAGCACTGTACATGGAGAAGCATCCAGTTATAGAATAGAGTAAAATAGTGTGGAACAAATACTTTGTACCTAAAGTGAGGTTCTTAATATGGTTAGTAGTAAAGAAAAAGTTGAACACTATGGAGAGATTGCATTATCTGCACATTCCATCTAGATGCTCATTGTGTAAAGACCAAGCTGAAAATTTAGATTATCTATTTTTTAATTACAAATTCAGTTAGGACATTTGGATTAAGGTCAAAAACCTCTGCTTATGGGATTGATCTTCTACTAATTTCACTGATTTACTAAGTGGGATTGGAATCCATAAATTAGATGACAAGGAGATTTATCTCATAGCTTTTGGTTTTACAATCTATTCGATATGGAAGGAAAGGAATGGAAGACTATTCAAAGGGCTAGAAAATACAAAGGAGCAAGTGTGTGCTAAGCTAGTTTACTGGATTAGAGAACAAATTATGGTTAGTAAGATATCAGAGCTATGCTCCAGATGACTGCTAGATAACTGGAACATCTTATGAAGGAAAAAAAAAAGCGGTTCTCCTAAATATATGTATCCACAATACAAGGTCTGAAGGAACTCATTTCTCATGTAGAGAGCAGTACATAGTAAACCCTAATTTCTACCAGTAGCTCAAAAAAAGGGAAAACATCATAAAGATCACATGGCAACACACTGTGACTGCTTCCATGAGCAGATTTAACATTACAAAGCGAGTTGATAAACTAGGGAGAATCGAAGGAGAGTACCTAATTGGGGCATACAAGAGCAGATGCAAGGAATGGATATCCCTACGAGATGATAGTAAAAGCGGTAAGGTACAGCCATAAGAAACGAGTAAAGGTAAAAGTAAAAAAAACACCTGAGAAGATAAGAAGATCGGAGCTTCAACATCGAGATGGCTTGGGAAGCGGCAATTGGGGTTGTGGTAATGACGCATGGTTGGGCAGAAATCAGATCATCAGTCGGTGTCGTGCGTCTGCAGGGCATTGGAAGTGCTGTGAGACGAAAGATAGAGATCCCGAGCAGAGTTGTGAGTCAAAAGGGTCTAGGTACTTGGGAGAGAGCGAAAGGGAAATAACTTGCCAATCGGTATTTTGTTTTCACATTTACTACGTGTGTGGTGAAGATGGCTAGTGAAGAATTAATATGGCCAAAGAAGGTTTTGTTGAAATCGGAGGAATGCGTGCGATGGGTCAAACGCGTTAGTATGACGGGCATAGCTGGAAATGAATGGAAGTGAAATGCTTGGTGGAAGAGTCTGGACTCTGGAAGAAGGTTGATCTAAACCCGAGTCAACTAACTTGCCTCGTGGACAGTGATACGCTTCTGGTTGCTGTCGTTTTATGCCTGTAGAGTTAATTGTTTGCTGTTTTTAAGTTAATCCCGTGAGTTAGCATTTGTCAAATGTAGTACTCTAACCACACAACCTTTGTGGGGATATTTACTGTAATTTCTTTTGCAATTTATTCTATTCATTTAATTTTTCAAAAAAAAAAAGGATGGCAGAACCTTCAGAAGCGGAGGCAAAATATCACAAACTTGTCCCATATTAGTACATTTTTATCTTTTATTTATGTCATCTTCACGGCATGGCAATTTCTGCCCTCTTTATCGTTCTGACTAAAGTTTCTTCTATTCATTTTTCATTAAGGGACGCTGCCCCTTGTTAGTTCCGTAGATTACTTTGGTGCATGTCATCATGTGGTAATTTTTTGGATCTACATCAGGCGTAGATGGTCTTTGGTCCCAATTAAATTTTTCGTTGGTACCATTTTCTCTAGCTACTGTTTTGGGAATATGATGGCATCAGATATGGAGAATGAGTGGAATCATTTATTGATGGTAAATGATTGAAGAGAACTAATTAAGAATTCTAATGAACATTATACATGTCAAATGGATTTCTTTTGGACACTATTGCTGATGCCCTATGTATAGGCGCTTCATTTCTAGAATGATCAGCTCCAATTAGGGAAAGCAATAGTTGTTTTAAGCAGAAGATTGAAGCCAACAAGGGATGAGTGATATTGTTGCATCTGGTTTCTTAAGAAAAAATTTATTACTTCTGTTACTTGACTAGCTACTGTTAATCTTTCTATGTATTGAAAGATAATGCTTTACACATCAGTTGGTGTTGTGTGTCGTTTGGATTCTCTATTGCGCTTTGAAGATGCTCATGCCAATTCTTACAGGAAGAAATTTTAGGGGCTGTTTGAAAATGATTTAGTTTTAGGATTTAGTTTTAGGATTTTCTAAACACAAAAATCAATAAAGAATATCACAGAAATTAAAAAAAAATACTCTAATACAACACAAAAATTAAGACAGACAATACAAAAACTTATAAAAATACACAAAATTCAATACAAAAATATAACATCCACAACTAAAAATCACAACCAAAAACTCAATCAAATGGGCAAGTAAAAAGGGAAAGTAAAAATGAAAGCCAGAAACTAAAGACTTTCAACATTTTCAGTCATGGACTCGTGGTACTCTTGATGCATCAAATATTTAATTTATTGGAACTTTTCAACGATTAGAACAGACAATTATGGTGCAATCGATAAAAGCTGCTGCTTACTTTCGGATGATAGTAAGTTGAATTACTTTTGGATCTCGTTGGAAAAGGATCATGTCTTTCTCTTCCAAGGTTAGCCATGCTTCAATTCCATCGTCCTTCGTGTCCATCAGATTTATTATTGGAAATGGCTTATGCACATTGCTTACCCAAGCAGGCTTCCCCCACCCAAAATCTACATCGTCAACTGGCATTCTGCATAAACTGTTGAACATATAGAGATCCACCTCAGGGTTGCTGGTTTCCTCATACAGCTCTGCGACAGACTTGTATACTGTTGATACTAGTTCGTCATAGTCTGTGGCCTTGTTACAGTCCGAAATGGCATTCCTGATTGCATTGCTTACCAGGTTCACCAGGTGGTACAATTCAATGCTATTATCATTTGGCAGGAATCGTGCAATGGCTTGCCTGAAGAAATTTCCACAGGCGTTCTCTGGTATTGGCAGAGTAGTCTTTCCCCTCATGTTCACTGCATGACTCAGGACAGATGGTCTCAGGTACCCGCGTCTTGATTTGCTTACCTTCGTCAGAGTCTCCCATATGAATGCTGTAACGACATTCAACCGTGAAGGCTGATGATTTACTAGCAATCCTGACTCACTAGCTCCTGTTGTGGAGATGGCTTTCAGGTTAGATATCGCCCTCTTGTCAAATATGTAACTTCTTGTCACTACCTTAATTTCAGTCTTAGTAATCGAGGAATCTTCCTTCATTCCAGGGATGTTTTTTGCAGGGAGAAGGGATGAAAGGCAGAAACCTGGGGAGCTTACTTGATCGGCGCCTATTCGACATGCTGTCGCCCATCCTGCCATGAAAGAGCTCATCGTGAATCCGTCAGAGATCCTGTGTGAGATGCGCAGGCCGATAGCTAGTCCACCACACTCAAACTTGTTGATTTGGAAGGCTAGCAGTGGACTGGTATCTGATTCTATTAGAAATGGAACAAGATGATTTAGCTGCTCAATCTGGATGTTCCCGTGGAGAACCTGGCTGAGTTTTTCACTTACCTGGGCCTCCAGGTATTCTACTCCTTGGTCCTGGCAATCGACCAAGAGGTGTTTTTTACGGTATCTTCCTGCTAATGGGTAGAAGATGGACAAGGCTTCTGACAGAGATTTTTCCAACTGTTTGTCTCTTTCAGAAATATTTATTTCACCTTTTTCATTGGCTAAATAGTAGAAGATAACGCCTGGATAAATTGGAGCAGGAAGTTGATCTAAAGCTGAAATTTCCAGGCTTCGAAGGTGAGGTGGAGTTGGAGATGAAGGACTAACCAACTTCCTCGAAAGAATTTCTACTCTCATATTGCCTTACTCGCAGTAGGTACTGGAGTTGCTTAGATGGAGAGGCAATTGAAGTTCGTCTTAGCCGGTCACCTAGAAATGATCTGTATGTAACTGATTGCCGAATAGTATCCTCCTATTTTATCAGTAAATCTACGATAATATATAGGTAAATATAAAAATAATGGAATGAGCTTAATACTTTCTTTTCTTTTTTTTAACATAACGTCCCTTTTATTACTGAAATTTTTTATGTTGTCTTCGAACACGTAGTGTTTTTACATAATTCAAACATCAATATATGACATGTAATGTAATTAGACGTTATAGTTAATATAATATTTTACATAAACAAGAATAATAATAATATTATAAAACTATAAACATCTATTGACCGATATAATGTTTGATATTAAATAGGGATAATTATAACACCTTTAATCTGTTCATTATAGTGTTCTTAACCATTGATACTTTGTATAATTAAAAATCTAATTTGACTTTAATATAATTAAATATCTATATTTAATATGTATTCCAAAAAATAAGAAAATTTATAAAGCTATTAAACGATATAGCATTTATTTGAAATAGGAACAAGATAGGAAGCAATATTATAGCATTTAAGATTTTTTTTTTTTTTGGAAAGTTCATTTAAGATAGAGTTGTAAGTAAACTGAGTTCATTCTTTAATTTCGCTAGAATTTACAAGGGGAGTTTCTTTGTAACGAACAAATTAAAAAAGGAGTTTGTCTTGACTCTAATAAATCTTTACAGAATTAGTTTCTCGTATTTAATGCATTCTTAAGATTGCATTTATTATTTTCTATTTGTATTCTTTTGACGTTTTTTATATAAAACCAATGTTTTTAAAATTTCATCGGACATCAAACCGGTGAAATGAGAGGTTTAAAATTTAAAAATTCAACCGGTACTAAGTTATTATAAAATTGGTATTAAACAAATATAAGATAATAAATTATAAAAATAATTAAAAATATATTATAAAACTAAATATATAACAAAATATAAATGAATTACTAATATCTATTATTATGTAATCAATAAATAATAATTCTAATTAAAATTAAATCTAGTATAAA
>JAOXYD010000005.1:7429617-7451716 GCA_028565735.1 Pinacopodium congolense | reverse complement strand
ACTACAATATATTATTTTAAGTTAAAATTTATTTGAAAAATATGTGAAAATTAATATTAATATGTATGAAAATTGTATTATATTTATTGTATTAATTGATTGTTTTAGAGTTAAAATTTACAACAGGTCGAAATTATGTTTATAAGAAATATATAATATATATAAATGGATTATTTTGTAAATTTTATAAAATTTAAGTTAAGCGTTTTATTAAAATTTATTAATGGGTGTCAAATATGATATTCAAGCTCATATGAAATTTAAGATATTATAAAAATTTTAACATAAAATAATTAAAAAATTAAAAAATAATGAAAATATAAAATGATATTAAATTAAATAATTGAAAAATATGAAGATCGTAAACTAATTCACTTATATTGATTTTGGCCATTAATTGTTGGCGCAAATTTAGGGAGAAATACAAATATAAACCATTTGAATTCCACTGTTAAACCAAGCAAGGCCATGACTTTTGGAAATGAAGAAAACGATAGCGAGTTTTATAGAGAGACCGTAGTAGCCATACGTCATTATCAACCATGGTCACAGAACTCAGTTCACACACAGTTAATTCAGCACACGCTCTTCTTCTCCTCTTCTCTTCTCCCTCTAGCATGGGTTGGATATTAGCTGTCAACTAAAAAGAAAACCTAAAATCCAAAACTCATGAGGAATGTTGTTTTCAGGAAAAGATAAAAAATAAAAAAGAAAGAACATCAAACAGACCTTATAAAACAGCTTTTCATAGCCTTTTTAGCTCTTCCTTTCTAACTTCTTAACTTCCAAGGATTTTTTGGTTCTCTTATTTTCTTTGCATGAGCTTCTTCGGCCAGACGTCGACGAGCTTTTTTATACTGCGTCGTTCTCTGACCCTTTTCAGTTCTGGATATCTGCTGATGATAACTTATTTCTGATTGCAAAGAAACCTTTTTCTTTGTGGAGTAAAAAGGGTGCCTCTTTTTCCCTTTTAACTTGTCTAGCTTTTGTAATCAAAACAGAAAAACGAGTTCGTAACTTAAACGTTGCTAAAAGTTTTCAACTCTCAAGACGCAAAAACAGACAAAATTCTAGCAAAAAAGTTCTAGTCTTTATTCGTACTTCGTGTGTCTGAGAGAGAAGGGGGCTTTTGGGTTGTTTGCTCCTAGACAAAAACCTCAATTAGTTCCACTTGGTTGTTACTTGAATTCTTGTGGTTTGAGAAACGGGTCTTGAAGGATATCAGGTATAAGGTCGAAGCCTTCATTTTGAGTTGCTCTGGCAATGCAGTCTCTGACTTGAGGTAAGTTCTCAACCTTTGATCTCCTTTTCGATTGTTTTCATTTCCGGAACTGTATGTGGTTGCTTATACAAAGTAAACTGTAAACAAGTTTCTTTCTTTCGTTTTACGAGCACTCTGGCTATTGACTCTTCTCTCTTCTTTAAAGCTGCTTGCTTTTTCTTGAGCTGCTTAAAGTAGAATATTTGTTATATTCAATGCATCTATAGAATACATTAAGGATGAGATACATGGGTAGATTTCATACGCAAATTGGATTTCATTAAATGCTCCCTTTCATGCATAGTGTGCACTAGGAATCTGGGCCCACAAATCAATCTTTTGTTATAAATTCTATCTGTTGGTGCAATTTCAAACCGTTGAATTAACTAGCCTGTGATTGCTAAATGATTTCCCTTTCATTTTTTTAATAGTTGATTGATTATAAGGATTTGTTAGGAGAGACCCACAAGGTAGTTCATTAGTTGGTACTATGCAATACTTTATTTCTTAAACGAAAGATTAGGCGATTGTGTGTCTCATCGAATCATGGAGATATTGTATCTTTTTCGGAGCATACAATAGTTAATTCTGGTGTTGTGTCTTCTAAGTATGCCCATGATATTTTGCGTATGCTTTTGTTATTGTGTGAAAGAGTTAAAATCTGACCAAGGAAAAGGTACATGCTTTCTCATTTATGATTATACTGTGGACATCAATTAGTTACGTGAATTTATACTTTTATGTCGTGTACGCTACATGCAAAAACGAGTGCATGTTCTGTTTTGAGGGGTTTTCGTATTCTTAGAAATTCTGGTGTGGGATCCTTCATCAGGGTCCTACTGGCACTGGGGCAAAAGAAAACCACCCTTCTGAAGGTAGGACCAGACCAGACCACCAGGCTTTTTAGTATCGGGAAAGTTTTATTTTGACTTATTCCTTTCTCCCTTTTGATTCTTTTCTTTCTATATGGTTAAAAATGAAATGACTCTAGTGGATATATTACTGTCACTCTGCTTTTGAATTTTATGTCCAGAGTAAGATGGGATATACCCTGTTGCAATAGCACATATGAGTTCACCAATAGCGTTTGTTCTATATATTTATATGGCCACTTGGCTGTCACAGAGTTGATACTTAAATGAGTTTAAGGACTCTTATGTCTTCAACCATTAAAGGTCTTTACTTGCTGCTGGGTCTGTGATCAGTCAAGTAATCATCTCTTTTCTGAAGTTGAAATATTGCTGTCCAGTGGCCCTTGTTGAGTATTGGCCGGTAATTGTCTATGCCTTAGTTTCTATTCAGTTAGGTAACTTGTTTACTGTTTCTGTGCAGAGAGAACAAAATATAAAGAGTTAAAAAAGATGATGGAAAACAAAAGAAGCCCTTGCACGCTCGATCAAGGCAGCCTCAGTTGTCTGGCAAGTAAACGACACAAAGCTGATCTTGCCATCTCCCCTAAGGTTTCCTTCCCTCTTCTCCTTATATTTCTAGCGGATGTCTGCTCATTGGTTAAAGTGTAACAGTAAATTAATGAATTTTGTGGTGTCAAAAATGTCTATAAATGTAGATTAATTTGCTTCAGTGAGCCATAACCAAATTCTTGCCATTGGTTTTGAAGAACATTTTGCTTCCTGGATTGTTTCCATTGGAACATCCTCTTGTTTAGTCATTGCTTATCATTTTTATCTTGTAGTTCTGTCGTTTAGTTTCTTAGATATTTGCACATTCTTATCCTAGGAGTTAGTCAGGCAGGCTGAGCTATTACTGTGCCCCCAAATGTATCTTTTTCCAACGAGAAGGAAGTGTGGTTTTTCCATCATCTACCACTCTTTGTGGATACTTTCAGAAGTTTAACGAATTGTTAGTTGAAGCCTATCTAAGAATGTGAACGGCTTGTTTTTAAAGTTTATGATATTCCCATGAAATGCATCAATACAGCAATACTTTTGGGTAGTAAATACTCTACTTCCATGATTATGGATTCCACCGCCACTTGGTGGTAGTTGACACGTTATTTTCCTCGCTGCACTTTCTAACTCCCAATACTTATCTATGTTTTGCTAGCATCTGGGCGTGTTGTCATGTGAAAAATATTCCTTCTCATAGTTGCCTAACATTCTGGTTTGGAAATAGGAGAATAAAGTGAAGCTTGGTGAAAGAATAACAGCTCTACAGCAGCTTGTTTCACCGTATGGAAAGGTATCAAACGTTTTAAGAACTATTTCACTTGATGTCTCTATATTGTCAGATTTGATTCCAAGTCCTTATTTAATGCAGACTGACACTGCTTCTGTCCTTCTGGAAGCTATGGAATACATCCAGTTCCTTCATGAACAAGTTAAGGTTTGGCTCCTCTTATTTTGCTTCTACTTGTAAATTATATTCACTAGCAGGAAATCGCAATAACTGCTCCTCGTTCATAACTCCAGTGGCAGTAAAGACACAGCATTAACATTTGTGGCTAAAGAATTTCCAAGTCTTTAATGTCCTTGTAGTTCCAAGGCTGTGTATCTTCAGTTCTGCCATCTTTCTGTCATTTCTATAATTTATGTCTCCTTCGGTCTCATAGAAACTGCCACTTTTGGGATGGTTTCAGGTGTTGAGTGCTCCCTACCTCCAAAGCACTCCTCCAGCTCAGTTGCAGGTAAGCATCAAATAGACAAGGCAAGATTATTTGTGTTCATGTTCATTGCTTCATGCTTTTGACTCCATGGAAATAGAATGAGGGTGGCAGTTTAACTGATGTTCTTCAGTTATTCAGATGTGAGCCTCGATTTTTTACCCTGTTGTGCCATTACTTGATTACAGGAATTGGAGCAGTACATGAGTCTAAGAAGCAGGGGTTTGTGCCTTGTCCCTATCTCCTCTACTACAGGCATTCCCCGTAGCAATGGTGCAGATATCTGGGCGCCCATTAAGACATCTCCTAAATTTGACAAGTCTATGTCACAGTTCCAATGAGACAGATCATGGTTCAGACAACCTTTACCAAGATTCATGTTCTGGACAAGGTTGTGTAAGGAGTGACCAACTGATTTTTGTTAGGCGGATGCAGCAGAATTTTGATGCAACACAAGTTCTTCATGCTTAGCGTGTCTGCTTATCCCCTCTAGCAATGTTGGAGTCTAGCCATCCATTAGCGGCCATATCTTTTTCTGAATAGGTGAAATGTAAATTCCAAACCGTAATTTATGTGTGGTGATCCACGAAAGTGGATCAATTAATACATGATTACTCACTTCCATTTAGTGCATCACACCCTAGGATAAGGGTTGTTACTTCCTGCAAAATACTTGAAAAAAGGCTTATATACCGTGTCACGGGGCAGTCCTGATTAACAAGCGAGGTTGAATATCACGCTGATCTAAACAATTCCCGAGATGCATTTGGTCGGGAAGCACCTAATATTGGGTAAAAGGTTAAAATTTTGATGGAGAATTGAAAATGTACACTATTTAAACTGTAGCACTGGTCGTCGTCATCAATGCAACCAACATCGGGACAGAACCGACTTCCTCGTACAATCCAGAAATTATAAACTACAGTATTGTCATCTATTTCTCGCTGTTGATGTTGTCTTTCTTCATGACATAACGATGACTTCAAAAAAAAATTTCTTTTTCATACATAGAATTTAAGAAAAGGTTGTTTTGTAGAAGAAGAAAACACCAAAGTCAAAATACAATAATAGATTAAAAAAACACATTAATATAACACAAAAATTAATAAAGAAAACATAATAATCAATACAAAATATAATAATTACAACAAAAAAATTATAACCTATAACTTAACCAAACATCTCCTAAATATATATTTAATCTTCTACATGCTTTTTCCGCGTTTGAGATAATATAGTTGTGATTAGGATGCGTTTATTTTACTGATAATCGCGATTAAGATGCCTTTGTTATTACTATGGATGTGACGAGGATGATGATTCTTGTATCTTGTACTGGTGTGACTTGTTTCCCATTATGATGGTGGTTATGCTGGCTATTCTTTCTACAGCCAAAAATGACCCAGACCTCAATGTCTACATTTTGTTAATTTTTTGAGTGATTTTACAATGTATTACAATGATTAGCTATCAAAAGCATGATTGCAGAATATTTTTCAGCAGCGATTGGCACATTTCTACCAAGGCTTAGAAAATTTCTTCTCTTTTCTGGGTTTTTCATTCCTTTTCATTTAATATAGTCCTCTTTAACTTTCACCGAGGTAAAATTGGACTTCTTTTGCCATTTCATTCAAAAGAATAAAGAAATGCAGAAGCAGAAATGTGGGTAGCAAAAGAACGAAATGCATTGTAAAGCAACTCTATTACTGAATTGTTGGCTTTTTGCAGTTACAACCAACGGAACAGAATGATTTGTTTCAGAACCTGAGACTCCCATTTAACACTGGAATATTACAAAGGAACACCTCATGTTCTCTTCCAAGTTGAGACAGGGTGAGGTCACAGAAAGCAAACACAAGACCCGATTCCGGTATATTTCAATTTCATCACAAGGAAAGCCTGTAGTTCTTACCAATAAATTGAAACAAATAAATGATACAATAACATTATCACAAAAAGAATCGACATATTCCAAAGTTTTCAGCTGCTATCTTGTGTTACAGGAGGGGACAAGGGCTTGTCACTTTCCTCAGAAGAAGCATGTGAACTGATGATGTGTGTACGGGCAGCTTCTAACATTAATTCCACCTCTTTCTTGTACTACATATGGTAAATAAAAAAAATTCTCAGAGGAAAGTATAGATTTCTTAAAGTTGAAAGACAACTGAAACTTTAAAACAATTAATTTCATTAACACAATCAGATAAGGTAAAAGAAAAAAGAAGATGCTTTATTCCTTAAAATTGATCAAACCTCGTTTATGGCTCCTGTTCTAATTTTTGATTGCATCACACACCATTTCTTGAAATGTGCACCTGTAAAAATGTTCGAATAAAAGAAGTTCCCAATCATTGTTAAAACAAGGAGATTCGAGTAGAAAAGATGTTCTACACATCAAGGAGTACATAAGTGCCAACAATGATATATAAAAGATACCGAATTTTATATTTAAAAAAATGATATACAACAAGGCCAAAGAGTATACATTTGAGAACAAGATAATAGATTAATGCTCATGGAGTCAAAACAGGGTGAGTGAATACTTACCGACTTTTATATTCACATTAGACGATTTTTCATCCTTGGTCTCCACTGTCCATCGGCAGTGAATCTGATGAAGCACCAGCAATAGAAACTAATTATATAAGTATCAGCAATACACTACCTTTAGACCTAACAACCTGAACAATGGAAATAAAAAGAATGGTGATCACAAAATTTGTCAGCCATCAATTATAAGATTCTTCCCATCCTAAGGATGGTCAAAAAAGTAATTACATATCCTGATTTGCATGTTGAGAGTAAGCATATTTTAGGCCGTGCTTTACATCTTAATCACTGCTTTTGTTTCTTCTTACATCATACAGGTGCATGCTTCTGGCTAAGCTGCATTAGGACATAAGATGTACCTCAAAGTATGACCCAAATGGAACATCATGTGCCTGTTGCACTGTCTCAAATACCTAATGAAGAGACAAGTACATCATAAACACATTAGATATTTAACATAAAGCAAAAAAGAAAAAGATTACTGTAGCAAGCATGGAAGACTGCTGGGTAACAAAAGTATGAAGCAAGAAACAACATCAAGAATCTTCAAGCATTAACACAAAACACAAATAGAAGACAGGATATCCCACGAGAATTTTCTTATCAGTTGATATAACAATATGCTGATATTCTGTCATCGCCGTGTCTGGAGGGCACATTGGACTGTTACATTTTGATCTGAATGTTATCTCTCTTACTTGACCATCATACTCATCTGCGAGATGCCACTGTCCCATCTGGAACGAATACAAAATTGTCAACACACACAAAACAAAAGCCTTTTACATATAATTCATACGATCCTTGGGTTGAACTTCACTTCCAATGTATGGATTGAGAACCAAACTCAATTAAGCCAGATAGTATAATTATGACATAGTAATTAAGTATGATATAACACTAGTGTGTCCTACCCTGTCTAAAATAAAAGTAAATTATAAAATTAAATCAAAATGAAGCTACTAGTTTCAAGATAGATGAATTTATACAAATTAATTGATAACAATACAAAAATGATCTAATCAGGAAGTTTACTCATCAAGTTTGGGCAATCTGCAATAAAAACCACCAAGTCTCTTAATAGCTGTCAGACCCCACATAAAGTTAAACCCACATAGGAGAACCTAAAAGAAAATAGATGCATATATATTGGAGGAGTATTGAGGATGATAACATTCTTGACAGTGCAAGTTTAAACATATATACAAAAAGATGCATAAACAAAAGCCTCCAACAAATGATAGACTTTGCGGGGAAAAAAAAACGAGCCTCTACTCCTAAAGTTAAGGAATAGATAAAGGCTAATATAGCCCATAAATTCAGCATTTTCTGGTGCCAAAAATCAACTTAGTTCACAGAAATTTAATAAAACAACTATCAAAATCTTTAAACAAAAAATCTCATCCAATAAAAATTCCATATGAACCAGCTATTTCCAGTTTTTGGCCCCATAATTTTCGATGCAATCAAGGCTTAATATTGAAGAGCATGTTTGTTCAATCAATCATGAAATGCATTAATAATAAAAAACTGCAGGAACAATGTCCAACTTACACTAAGATTTGTGTCCTTCCGAGCTGAACGATACTCATTTGTAAATTTAGAACCATCACTCAATAAAAGATTTAAAAACTGCTCAGGTGTGCATGGAAATATATCCTGAAAGAAAGATCGGGGATCATAGAAATAGAAAAAGATAGAAAAGAAACTCTAGAGCATGGATGCAGAAGAACAAAATTAAGTTTATCAAGTCGCAACGTCAAGGACGAATGCTATGAATTTCTTACATTGAATATATCAACTAAAACCTCCTCTTTGATAAAAGCTTGAAGCTTTTCACTTTTGGGTGCAATATCTTCAGGAGTCTTGGGTTGTCTTTTAGCACCTCCAAAAGAACTGCTATGTGCACGCAGTGCAGATTCTGCCCTCTCCTACATAGCCATAACAGAATTAACAATGATTAGCATGGCCAGAAAGATAATAACGGAAGGAGCTTTACGGTAGGACCAACTAGAAAGTTATGTTAGTTCCAGCAATGGCTCATTTCCTGCTTATATGAAACATAACAACATCAGTGATATAAGCTCAAAGACATAGTCATTTGTAAAATTCCAGAGAGTTTTCTGTGTCGACTTCAATATTAGCATTTGGAATCTATAAAGATTTCCAAATTCTCTATGACCGATCTACAGCAACCTTTAGAAACATGTTATGAAGCAAATAACTGACCTTCTTCTCAGCTTCTAAGATTTTATGATAGTTCCTAGCTGCACGCTGTAGGGCTTTTAATGCATGATTTCTGTTCCAAAAAGATGCAAATTTGTATCTAACTCGACCTGAAAATGGAGAGTACAAAATGATTAGCAAGAATTGACGATAAAACTCTGATGCGAGAATTGTAGTTGGGGAAGCTTCAAAATAAGTGCTAGACAAAAACAAAATCTAGACAGTGCATACTAGTGTAACCTAATGAATAAAAACAGCTTTTGAAAGTTCAGTTTCTGAGAAGCTGAACTTGTGCTCATTCTTATATTGAGATAAGGAAGATAATGAATATATAAAACATTTGGATCATTTTTCTCTTCCCTACACAGACATTTTGCCATGCTTCACAGGAAAAAAAGCACTGCAAATACCCACTATTTATTAGATTGACTGGGAGTTTCTAACTGGTGGCAGGAAAGGGAAAATTAAGAATTCCAAAAGCAGAATATGCCAATTAAATTTCCAACATTCTATTTGGAAAAAAGATAAGAGCAGTTTCTGCAAGACATCAATAATTGGATAAAATGAATTCTGTGCATACCAACTAGCAGAATTCGTCAAAAGATCCAATGCATATAATTTAACCAATAACCACTCCTGAAATTTGACAAACATAACTACCTCTTGCAATATATCAAGTATCAGAAGTCATTGAAAGATCCAATGCATATAATTTAATCAATAACCCCTCTCAAAATTTGACAGACATCACTATCTCTTGAGTGCTGAAAAAACATAACAGTTATTGATACATTGGATCACTGGTCCTAAGGTACTTTTTCCCTCAAAATAAAAATTTGAACAAGAACAGTACAAAATCCAATCATAAGGGATAGATTTAACCACTTACCATCAGGACTTCCTAAAGGAGGTACACCATGACCACCAGCACCCATTCGCAGGATAATTGTTATAGAAGGATTTATGAATGCATGTTGACTTCTGCGTATCTGAATAAATAATAACATATGTTAATCAGAGAAAATACTGACTCACCAATTTTCACCAACAGAACACCATTATAGTTAAGCATAATAGAAGAAGATACCTCATCAATATCTCCAAAAGGTATAACCACCTATGGGAAAAGGGACCATTAAAAAAAGTTAAGATGCAACAGTTCAGGAGCCGCAAACATTTGCAAACAATGTGATCAACTTGATTAAATAAATTATTCCATACTAAGTGGATGCATGTGGAAGGAAGAGACGATAATGCATGTCTTGCTAGTAACATAAGCAACTATAAGACAAACCATCATGTGCCCAATTTCAAGTTGCTCTTAAAGGAAAGGAGACAGATTTGCATAACAAAATAGCAGATTCTTGCTAAGCTTGGACACTGGCTTTCCAATTGTGCAACCCTATCATTGATATGCACTCTCAACAGAGTAACAAAGTATCAATTAATTTCTAAAGAAAGTTTCTCGATATGAACAACATAAGTTTAACCATTGCTTGTACCACACAAACAAATAATGCAAAAATACATTGAATGTTAAGTATCAAAGCACATGCCACACATACAATCAAAGTATCACATCATTTCTGGGACTAGAACTACTATTACCACACCTTCTTAAACTGTGTGTGTGTGCGTGCGTGCGTGCACACGCGCGCGCGCGCGCGTATACACTAGTCATTCAACTTGAACCTTGTGCAAATGCTATCTAAAATAGTGTTGGAGTTTTTACGCTTGCATTAAAAGAAGAATAGTTTGTTTTCCACATCTTAGTGTTAGTTATCTTTCATAAGCATATAATTGGTAATAGTGAAGAAAAGATAGAAAATATGTCTCAAGAAAATGAATTGCAGTACATAAGAAGAAATCTAAGTTAGGGGCATTTAGTATCGATTTTATTTTCTTATTGTGGTTTTGGTTTCTGTTTCTTGCTTTTAGTTTCTTTTCTCTTTTTAATAGAAATATGTTTGGTTGAGCTTTGTAATAAAAAATTGAAAAAAAAAAACCTGTTTGATTGAAATTTGTCATTAAAAAAACTAATTTAGTGATGACAACCAAATACGAAATAAATTCAATTTTTTAGACCAAATCACTCTCATATACCTTAAAAATACATATTAGTTAATAGATTATATCCATTATTCAAACTGCTTATTAAACAAAAAGAATAGATTTTCTTGTTCATAGTTTTATAATTTTGTTTTGGTAAATTTATAAACCATGCTTGTAAATAGAAGTGAAGCAAACAGGTTTCTGTCATTTGTTTCTTAGTTTAAAAAAACAGGAGCAAGAAACTAAAAACAGAAGTGCTATCAAATAGGGCTAAGCTAGTAACAAATAATTGGACTTAATACCTTTTTTCTTCTTATATTATTTAGTTGTGTCATAAAAAAGTGTAGGCATGCTTCGTAAAATAAAAATATTTCATGTATACAAATAATAAAAGCAAAAAGACAGTACTTGCCTTTACTTTTAAATCATAATTGTATATGTAAATCAGTTCAGGAAAATAATTTTGATGAAACATCACATCTATCAAAATTTTCAGCTTTAGAAGAAAAATATTGAAAAAGAGAAATAGAGAAATATAGTATAATTTTTTAAGAAATATGAAATAGAGTTAAGAACTTCTTTGACCGGGAAAAAAAAGGAAAAAGAATACAAGAAAAAGTACTGTTCGTAGATCATGTTTAAATATCAAAATTTCATGACCACAATCTTAGGAATTAAAAAAAAAGAGAGGAAGGTATAGTCCAAAACTAGGTATTGAACTAAAAATGTTTATCTATGTAAAGCACTTAGAAATAATATTACAAAAATATTTTTCATAAAATATCTAAAACAAGTAACTTAAAGAATATTGATAGGAATAGAACTAAAATTCTTAAAGCATAGGAAAGGAGAGAACAAAAGTCTAATGAGACTAAAATATAGCAATGAACTTTTTTCTAATTGGAATTTAAAAAGAACATAAAATCTTATAAAGTGATATCTTTGAAAAATTTTCAATTCCTTCAATTATTTTTTAATTTTTAATATGAACACTACTAAAATCATTACCAATCTTTTTTTGGTCAATATTAAGTGTTTTAAACATGTGAGGGAAGAAAGAACTTTGAAATTACCAAAATGTTTATGATAGTTAGGGAATTTAATATAATGATCGAAGGATATTTAAGTTACTCATTAGCACTACTATCTATTATCAATGCTATGTGTCACATAAAAGAGATAACAGTAATAATATTGTCAACATTATAAAGAGGTATAAGTATCTACAGAGAAAAAAAAAAACGATGAGGAGTAACAATCTGCTGAAGATAGAACATATACATGCTTTTAATATTCTCAGTATATCATCACCAAAATGATGCCACAATATGCAAACAATTGCAGAATGGAAAATGAAAACAATAGAATAACCTTCATTTGTTTAGAGAACACATTGGAGTGGAAGCATATATGCCAAGTGGAGAGATACATGCGACCATGGTACAAGAATGACCTCTCCAGAGCACATGAAAAACTACGGTCAACCACCTGAAACAAACATAGATTTGTACAGGAAATGCTTGTTATGAACTCAAAATCCAATTGTTGACAAATATTTCCTCAAAGTGAGAACACAACTTGCCTCATCTGGTAGAAGATCAAAAATTGTTTGTAAAGGACCGGGCTTCTGGTAAACCACAGTAGGCCCTTGTTTATCTACAGAAATCCTCCTCCGATTAGCTCCAGAGTAGCCATTCATTACCCTATCAGTAACATTCCAAGCCAGATCAGCTCAATTACTGGTAATTAACTAAACCATCAAGACATGATCAATTCTTAAGAACAGGAATTCATGCACATGGGCTCAATTAAGAACTATGTCCCCAAATTGAGTGGCATGCTCATTTATCTTCCCCACCAATTTTTTGAAGAAGGGCAAGGAACATATAATTTATAATGTTAAAAAAATCTGTAAATATAAATTATGTGAAATGGATAAAACAAAAGCCTACCTGGTGGAATTTAGAGAGAGTTTTAAAGCTTTTATATTGAGGCAAACCTGACAGGAAATATGACTCACATTAGCCTCAAGTAGAATATGCAAAGAAAGGAAATAGAAATTCCAATAATAGTGGGTCATCATTTCACAAATAGAACTTACCTGCCCTGATGGACTATCTAATGTGTGCCATATTGCACCACTTTGACCTTCACTATTAATTGTGACAGTTACAGAACCAAGAACAGCGCTCTTCCATATTATGTCCCAATCATAAATTGTTATATTAATCTGCCACGAAAAATAAAAATACTATTTTATAAGTGGCCATTGAATAGAAACCTTCATATTAATATATGCTTGATACTAAGATGACTAGTAAAACACACAAATTTTTGGTCCGAATGCAGTGTCTGAAACTGCTGTTGTTATCTGGAGTAAATGATAAGCATGATAAAATTTTAAATGATAAGCACGATAACATTTTCAAAATTAACGAATTGAATATGGAACTACTTTAGGAGACATGAATTATAAGAAGCTGAACAACTGTAACAGGGAATGTTTAGCTTAGATCAATTCTCAATATTGCAGGCACCAATCCAATATGTTATCCACAAAATGTGAATATAGTAAATTTTGATGTTTACCTGCACGGGAAGTTCATCAGCAGAAAAATTGAATTCTTCTCCCCACATAGGATTTCTTGAACCAGGCACCATTGAGCTGTGATAGGAACAAAGACAAATTATAGAATGGAACAACTTAACTTGATAGAGAAAACATCACCAAGCATCTGACTCACAATAGATAAAAAGAGCAGCGCAATTTTAAAATCTGTTAGAATTCCAAAGTCACTAAAGGAAGCTTTCCCATATAATGTAAAAGAATACACCAGAGTATCATATACTGTAGCTTCATCCTTGGCTCTCAAATACATGCTTTAGTATCATATAACCCTGGATCCAGATCAAGTTCACCAAATAGGGCACAATAGACTCTACCAGATGACATAAGCCAAAAAAGCGGGGCAATGATTAAACCAATGATCACTAGCACCAGCCAGAGTATAATGATTGTTTCATTAGTTATTTTTCTAAAAGGTAGATGTTAGATCAAATTTCAGATATAATTTTTTGAGAATAATGGTCCTCCCAAACCCTAAAAGTCCCATTCTCACATCAAATGCAAGTTTCAACAGCTAATAAAAGTGTACATAAGAAGAATGGATGAACTAACCTGAATCGCTTTTCTGAACCACAAGTGATGATGGCATAAGGATCTGATGTTCCATTTAAATTTGCAGCAATGAGATTCTTAGCTGCCAATAATTCCAACTGAAAAACAAAGCAGACCAATCTTATTGGTCAGCAAATCATGGCCAACCTTACTGCCAACAAATAAATAGGATAGGCTGAAGCCTTCTTTAAAAAATCAATAGAGTAAATAAATATATGAATATCAAATCAAAGGCATAAAGATCCAAAGGTACCTTGATTAGATAAGCGGAATTGGCTTGTGAATCTCCTTTGAATCCTATCTACAAAATAAGTGCAGAACTGCATGTCAAAGAAGTGGAAAATTACTCCATGAAACAAGTAACACACAGTATTGACTGACCCAAAAAAAAGGGGAAAAAAATCAGGCGAAGATACTCAAACATGACGAGAGAAAATTTGACTTCATCAATAGAATCATCACAAGATAAATCAAGCAGCATAGTCAACACCTAAGCAATGATGTAGCAAATTCACAAAATTAAAGATGGACCTATTCATGTAAGATGTTAACTGCTTCTACCTATCATTTTCAATCAAGCTGTAGTCTTTAATAAAAAGGAAGACATGAGAGAAAGAAAGGGGAAAGTAACACCATTGTTAAGAGTGCTAAAGTCAGAGGAAATTTATTATAATTAACTGCAACTAGATGAACTCTTCCTAGAAATAAATAATAGTGAAAATCTGTAACTTGTATCAACAATGAACTTTCTCTCATAAATACAGTACACATTTTAACTTCAGTGATTAACACTTTTTTCTTGTACTCTGTAACACTACAGTCATAAGGAAGATCAAGTAGTTATTGCCACAACTGTAGAAGTCTGAAAAAGATGAGAATACGATCTATTCATGACTCCAAAATTAAAAACAAAATGATCAATCATCAAACAGGACTCAGAAATCTGCCTTTTTCTGCAGAATATTTTTCTTCTAGATAATTTCATCATTTTCAAATTTAAAAATCAAACGGAGGCAGACACTTTCTTGGTAACTAAATCATTTTACATGGAAATGACTTTTAGTGAAGTTGATTTTCTTAGACCCAAACAACTTGTAGGCTCTAGCACGGTAGCACCCCAACCACCATTAACCATTTTTTATCGTGGCTTACGATAACCAGTGGGCCAGCGTTGGGAAAGTCCACTGTGGCAGACCAACGTCCAACCCATAAACAACTTCCATTTCGTATTTTGCCCACTGGTCACAAACTAGCATTCATTCATATTCACAGTTAAACCCGCAATTATGGTCAATGATCGATTCGAATCTAAGAATAGTCGTGCTACCAACATCCCCTGCCCCCACACTCCCACAAACACACTCTATCGACCACGACCACCGTAACAAAATCACCGTCCTCGCCACAACAACTACCCTGTTGAGCGGTAGTTGCTAGCCAAGCCAACTATAACAAGCACTCATTAACCGTCAGTACGTTGTTTCACTTACGCTAACTACTTGATATTATCCTCTAATAATTAATTAATTAATTTAATTACGTTCCTAACAAAAATAAACTATTTTTTGGTACTTAAAAAGGAAAATTCTTTAAAGCAACGAAAAACATAATATGTTGGCACTGTAAGAACATAAAAGAAGTAAAAGAAAACATCTAGTCTTTTTTTCAAAAACAAAGAAGAAAAAAGTGAACCATTTATTCAGGATCAGACAACCAAAGGAAATTTTCATAAATAATATAAAATATAAAAGGAAAAAACCGAATGACCTTGTCTTTATCATTAATGCCATCCCCAGAATTACCGGAATTCTCCAGAATCCGCGATCGGTCATCATCGAGACCTCCTCCACCACCGCCTGAGTACGCGAAAAACCAATACGCCGCCATGACCAAGGCCGCCGCCGCCACTATCACTTTAACCTCCCACCAAGACGGCACCATAGACTCCATGGCCATCCCGACCACAATCGCCACCTCCACCATCTCTCCCTCTTAGTCGACAAATTTGAAATTGAGAGAGAGGGATACAGAGGTTCTTAGGGTTTTAGCAAATCAGATAGTAAGTCTAAACGTGAACAAAAAAGGAGGAGCATTTTTAGAGAGGGCAAGAGTAATTTCCAGTGAGAGAAAAACAATGTTGGGCCGTTGAGGGGAAGATTTAGAAACTAACGACAGTGGTGCACTGAGATTTTGAATCTCTCAATTGCCCACAAGAGAGGTGTGTATTTACGAAGGGAATTGGTTGATGTGGACTTGTAATTTTGGGATGATTAGAGAGTTTTCTTGTAGAGTTTAGTTTGGAAGTTGTTAAGTTTTAACGCTGTGGAAAGGTCCCATTATCATGCGCTTGCAAAGAGAAAGTTCCCTTTTTTTTTAGCCTTTTGAAAAATAACTCTTACTTCATTTAGAAAAAATATTCATGATGATGACGATGATTTAATAATAGAAAATAGTAGTATAGTATACTTTACAATTTAATAATATATGATATTATTTCTATTTGGAATTAGGAGTTTTAAATATTGGTTTAATTGTACTATTTAGTGACATGATAAAATGGGTGTCTATTTAATGAATGGAAAATTAAAAAAGAAGGTTGTCTTTGTCATGAATGATGTTGTCTTTGTCGGCAGAAGCAATGAGGATGAGAGAACAAGACACAGAGAGAAGGGTCCTTCACAGTCCAAAGTGGACACTTGACAATATATACCGTTTATTATATACAGTATGAAAGGAAGATACTGTGAAAATAAAGAACAATATGCTCCTAGAAGTTGCCACCAATTGGGGTTTGGAACTTTGGATTCCATTTCCAAGTATAGCAAGGTACGTCATTTGCCTTTCACGTCCTATAGAAGAAATACGTAGCACGTTGTCTTGTCCAATTTCCACAACAGTCCTAACAAGTTCTTGATTCCTTTCGCCAGGGCTGCTTCGGACTTATCAACCAAATTATAATAAGAATACCGTGGACAGAGCACTGATTCTTTGTATAATAAGGATGGACACCGTATCGGTTGGTTACAGCCTGCATTAGTTGTAATATAAATCCCAAAGAAAGTTGTATCTCAATTCTACTGGAGCTATTGAGCACTGTACATCATTGATAGTTAAAAATGTGACTCGCAGTTTGTCCTCATAATGGTTAAAAATTGCAATATGAGTCCCTTCCAACTTGTATCGCTTTGGATTGGATTGGACTTGAATAAAGGTGATGGGAAATACTACAATTGTCACAAACAAACATTTCATTCAATCTGTCAATAAGATAAGTGGACAAACAAAAAACCACAACGCAATGAAGACAACAAACAATCGACAGAAATAGGGAGATCCTTAAACCACACATTGATCAAGCTAAAAACACAATCTGTGACGCATGCCAAATAACTGGTAAAAAGTCTCGTGTTTTTTAGATATACTTGACATCAATTTAAGTTCTACTGGAAAGGTAAAACAAACTCAATGCTTGCAACATTATGTCTTCCTAGGACCCAAGAGATCCAAGTACTAGCGAGAAGTCATAAAGCCAATGTTCAACATCTAGAAGTTCTTTTCCTCTTCAATACATTGTGGCGGATGAAGCGCTCTCGTAGAGGAGTCAGACCCTTTCAGCTCTCACCTGCAAGAGTTGCTTCTTTATTGATAATACTTTTATCACAAAACTCGTATAACAAAATGACTAATGCAAATGGGAAATATTTCTGAGGAGCAAATGAAGACCAATGTGATTTCAATTGCCTTGTAAACACGGGGACAAGTACCTTATTGGGTGATCCTGACCTTGATCTTGATCTTGATCTTGATCTGGACCTTGATCTCGATTTTTCTCTGCATAGACAAGAATTATATTATATTCGAATACTAAAACTAAGAAACACAGCAAACAAGATTGAAAAAAAAAAAGGCAAAGAGGATGAATCTTGTACAGTCCAGATCTGAGTACCTGGATGCCTTAACAGGTGATGGAGATCTAGATTTTGAAAGTGATCTAGAAACAGAGCGGTCCAATGATCTGCTGAAAAATCAGGGAAGCAGATATTTACATAGAATGACCAGACGGAATAGTATTTTTATTTAAAACTATTGAACATCTACCTTCGATCCCTTCGTGGACTTCTGCTTCTGCTACGGCTTCTACCTCGGCTCCTTGACGGAGAACCCTCATACTTCTTCACCTATATAAGTACACATCAGAAATCAAAAACCGGCAAGTTAGAAATCAACCTATACTAGAAGCGTTTAAACATCAATTCTATAATAAGAATAATGACCTAATGTAATTCTACACATATTCTCAACAACTTATTTTGTATTGTTTAAAAAATTTTGCAGCCCTCCCATTCCCTTCATTGGGATAGAGTATGGCAGCTGAGAGAGTTGAAAAATCTGTATGGAAGGCATCCAACAATTCAAAACTTTTATGTGTTAGATGAGCATATATAGTAAAACAATTCCAATGGTTGACCTCAACTATCAGAAGGCTCCATCAAATAGTTACCCGTATAAAAGCTCTTGCCCATGGATTTCTAAACTCAGTGTCGTCAAGTTTCCGAATCTAGTAGCAGAAGCACAGTGGCAGTCATTAAGACAGTTACATATTAATGTAAATATGCAAAACAGTAAAAAACAACTTACAGCATATCATTGCTATTTCAATTAGTTTCATTTTCTTTTGGTTTACAAAGGCAAGAAACAACTTACAGCATACTTCATGTCATCGTAGTTGGTATAGTCAACAATGCCAAAAGTCCCTGAACATGTGGAAGAAAGAATATTAATTTCAGTAGGAAGATGAAGAGCACATATAGTGTGCCTTGTACACAAAGCAGTAGAAGTGAATACAAACTGCCAAGCTTGGAGTAGAATAGGAGTAGGAGGGAGAGGTGAAATGATGGATAATTGTAAAGGACGTACCAACACTGTCCCGAGAAACTTCAGCAAAACATACATCGCCCGCTTTGCGCATATGATCCTGCAAACAGTTTATCGGTTAGTATCAAGTAAAGCAATTAAAAAAACCTACTAGAACCATTATAATGCAATGAACCTTCAAATCTTGCCACGAAGCAGAAGAGGGAAGCCCACGGACAACAACTGCAGAATAGATAAGTGCGTTAGGAAAGCTTTTGGTTTCTAATAGCAAATTACAGTCACACAGCATTGAGAAAAGATTAGCTTTTGTGCACTGCATGATCCCAGTATTATCCCATTACTTCAAATAAGAATGTATTTTCCAAACAAACCTCGATATTCAGAATGGCGTGAAACACCATACCGACCTGCACCACCACCACCGTCACCGCCACCGCCACCGCCACCGCCACCGCCAGTGCCACCATGACCACTACGACGATCACTTGAAGATTGGCCTCTACCACCATGGGCAAGTTCAACCTGCGTTGAAAAATAATGAGAAGGTACAAATATGAAGCATGGTAATGATTTGAACCAATTAGTACCCTTAAACGGCAGCCATCAAAGTTGTAACCATCACGACCCCTGATTGCATCTTCAGCATCCAGAGCATTCTCAAACTGCAGCATTGATAGAAAATAAGTTACTCATGATATTCTAGTTACTCAGCATTGATAGGGAAAAAGAAAAAAGAATATTGCAAGCAATATTGTACCTAAAGATAACTTTTACCTCGACAAAACAATAACAAGGTGGGCGAGGAGGAATTTTCAACTCAATATCCAGTATCCGGCCATACTACACAAAAGAAAATATATAGAAGATAAGCCACACCTCTACTAAACTACCATGTGAAAACACAAGAAAATGCAACCATTAAAAAAAAAAGGCGGCCAATCACAACATAGTATATTAGAACTAAAACAATGAAAACTGAATCTGTGAAATAAGGGATTGCCAATTGTCATATATCACATATTATAAAGTTCAAGTTCAATTTTTGCCCTATAAACTAAAAACAAACCTTGTAGAACAGATCTTCAACTTCTCGTTCTCTAATATCTGATGGCAGATTACCAACATAAATGGTCCGAGAAAAGCGACTGCTCATTTCTGATACAAGAAAAAACCTTCACTGAGAAAGAGTAAACCACATAAACATAAAGGCATCTCTTTTACCAATAAAATGGCTCTTATGTAACCATCCTGCTCCATTTATCATCAGCATATACCCTGATGATAAGAAATGTATGGCAAAATCAAAAACTATGAAGCAAACCATGTGAGCAATCCTCCATGAGAGCTGTGCTCCATAAGCTCCACTGCTTATTTGCTCCATTATGCTCCAAAGCTAAAAAAAGATGCTCCGAAGCTATAATAAATTTGAAATATATAAAGCTCTCCTCATCCTCTCCTCAATTTTTGCAGACGTATAGTTCTTCTGAGTGTGAGCAAGAACCTCCAGTTACAATAAAAAATACCCATTACTCCACCCTGATCCTCCCACTCCCATTCCCACTCTATATCCCTATGTATCATTCCAAAGCTCTTATTTTGTCCAAGCGCTTGACATCTATCATGAAGAAAGCATTTATGTCATGGCAGGAATCAGGTGAAATTTATAGTCATGCATTTACCTTACTCAGATCTCTTTTTTAAAACACAATTGAAGAAGATAACCCTGCAAAATAGGGTTTAACCCTATCTCCTCAGATTGTCAAATACAGTAACAATGCAAGAACTCACTTTTACAGAGAGAAATTGGGATATATGAACTCAGTGTCCCTGATCTAATATCTAAATTTTCATGAGAAACAAACTCTATCTGATCGTTTCCTTTCAGAGTTTGATAAAGTGGAGCAATGGTCAAACTCATCTTTTCCGTTTTAAACTAATGGTTACCAAGAGTAGCAACCGAGCATCTACATAGACTAATAGATTAATAACACGTTATAATAATCAATCAGCTTCTTCTAACTAAATTTAAACATGCACATGGAAGTTTATTTCCCATCTGAGAATTAAGCACAACGTAGAAATTTCCCATCGCAATCCAGATGTCCTCGATTAATAATGACAAAATATGGAACTTCTTAGTAATATAAGCAGGCAAACAAACAAGAAACCCTAACCTAATATAGATGGAATTAGAGATATGATAAAGTTGAAATTGTACCAAAGTTGAGTGATTGGTCAGTTGAAAAAAGTGTATCGAATCGGGGACGCAGACGGCGATGATGAAGAAATTTCCACAGCAGCGTTTCTAGGGCTTTCCTCGCTCTTGGTTTTTGGCTTTACGGCTCTGCTTGGGTAAGGTTACACGGACAAGCAAACTAACCAATGAGGGTAAGTAGAAAAACTATGCTAATGACATCAGAAAAATAAATTTGGGAAAATGTTCTGGGTTGAGACAATAACGGCACCGTATTTAAAATGGTTGCAAGCTTTTAAGTTAATATTTAATTTTGTCACATGCCAACTTGAGTTATTTGTCATTTGTATTCTAGTCAGTCATAGACCTTTTAAATGAAGCAAAAATGGAAGAAAACCTACATAATCCATAATTTAAGGTTCAAATCTCATTTTAAAATAGAATGTACAAGTTAAAGAAACTCAGCCATTTTGTGAAAACACTAAACTAGTTTGGAAAGTTTGATGATTTATTTTTAATGAAAAAATGTGAGGTCTGACAGAGAATATACATTAATTAGTAATATAATATGTTCAGTGCATCATAAATTAAATTATGGCTCCACTATAAATTAGTGTAGTGATAAGAAAATTAAACTTTGAATAAGAAATTTTAATTATTTCACTCCTACCTAAAAAAACAATCAGCATCAACCTTGCAAAATTATAGAAGACATTCTTATAGCATTATACACGTTAAATGATATTCTCTTTTTCATATCTAGGCATATAAACTTTGTCTTTCTACGTGCTCTTGACAGTTGCCTAACTTTCTGTTTTTAAGTTTGGAAAAATGTCTCTTCTTTAATTAGTGATAACGACTATCACAAAGGGCAAATTACAAAAAGGATCCCGAACTTTCGTCAATTTTGTAATCTTAATCAGAATTTAAAAAATGGTAATAAAATGCATCAATTTTTAAATTAGTGTATTAAATATTGTACCGATATCGATACCGAAATATTCTTAAAAATAGTATTGTACCAGTACCGTTTAATACTGATACCGTTTCGAATAATTTTTTAAAATTATAGATTAATTTCTTAATTTTAAATGTTAAACTATTAAAGATGTATTTGATTTTTCAAAAACTGTAAGGGAATAA
>JAOXYD010000005.1:7396089-7411712 GCA_028565735.1 Pinacopodium congolense | reverse complement strand
ACTTAAATCAAATTGTTTTCTAAACAGGAAAAAAATCACAGCTCTCTCTATCCCTCTACACTTCTTCGGGGTCACTGATTTTCGTGTTCTTCAACAATGGCTCTCCCTCTCCCAAACCACCTTTCATTCTCTAAATCCCTATTATCTTCGACATCAATCTCCTTCTCCAAGCTATCCATACACGCGCCGCCACCGATTACTAGCCGGACCACCGTCATCAGGATGGGTGGCGGCCCAAGAACCTACCCCGGCGGCGTGTCCAAGTGGCAGTGGAAGAGGATGCAAGCAAAGAAAGCAAAACAACTCCTCAAAGCGCGGCTTTGTCGCGAGAGGCAAATGTACGAGATGAGAAAGAGAGCTGAACTTAAAGCAGCAATTTCGGAGCTTGAACGACCGTGGGAGGTTGTTAAAAAAGCTCCCAACTTGTTCTCTGTTGGTGCCGATGAACAAGTCAAGGTTTTGGCCGACAGATTCCAGAGACCGGGTGGGTTCGATATGTGGTCGGAGAGAGACGGCCCTCAGTTGTTTGAGACTCCTGATGGGATACCCTCTGCTAGGTTTTTTCCTAAAGGGGTTGTTCATAGTATTAAGCCTTACGAGAAAATTTCTGGGCTTGGTGCTGCTGATGAGGAGGAGTCGAATTTGGGTATGGAAAATGAGAATCAAGAGAGAAGTAAAGGTGGGTTTGAGAGAAAAATCCAATCTTTGGGAGGGGAAGACGGTTTGTCTGCTGAATTGAGTGAAGGTAATGGCGTGAGTAGGAGGAAAGATGGTAAATTTAGGAAGAATAGGAATAGGAGAAGACATAGGTATGGTTCTAGTGAATTGGATTCAGGGCAAGTTGGTTTTAATAAAAACCAAAGAGAAGTTAGTAGTCGGATTAGTGGAAGTAAAAGTATTGAAAGGATTAATGAAAGGGAACGTCGAATGAATTCGAGAAATTCCAAGTCCGAAATTTATGATTTGGGGCTGCAGGAAGATGGTAGTTACGGGTTCCAATCAAAAAGTAAGCATAGGTAAGGCATTTGAGCTTGAATTGTTGTAGTTATGGTTGTCATTTGATGACTTCTTGTGGGGATTTCAACTGCTAAATTGGCTGATCCTTCTTACTACGCTGAATTTGTCAAACTGAGAAGAAGTAACGTTTTTCCTTGTGCTCTTCACGGAATTCTGGCACTCTCTATAAGTGCAATTGTGATGATTAGCAAGCATTTTGGTGATTGAGGTGCACTATATGTGTGTTAATGGGGGATGATCAGGTAAAAAATTGTCAATGTTTTATAAAACTTTTATACATGTCTGTATGTATTCCATCAGGTGTCTGGTTAATGAAGGTGTATAGTTGAGTATTTTACTTTGTGCTTAATTCACTGAAGAGAAATTTGGTATGTTTTAGCTTTGGTTACTGGTCATCATTACCTGATTATCCTTGGCCAAGATTTTACTAAATCTTGAAGACTATATTTTATTTGCCAATTCTTCCTCATAAACATGGCGTGTTTATCAGCTTGTCAACACCGTAGGCCAGATTCCAGTATTATTTGTTACAGGGAGAAGTGATGCGATGATTTTGGCTGATCTGTTGTTTAAGACAGATATGTGATTCTAACCCTTTAGCTATGCTCATTACTTGTGCTGAATCTAGCTAATGGTTAATTACCTTTTGAATTAGAAAAGCTGTCCCATCATCCCCAAAATCTTTGCCTGTTTATTTGAATCAAGCAGTAGTTACAATGGTATGGAGCTCTGAAGTTCCTTGCTTTCACATGAAGTCATGTCTTTTTTAGTGCAGAGATTTCTCTTTGTTTCAACAAATCACGAGATTGATCCTGACACGGAATTTTCTTATCCAACCATTCACAATCTAAAATGTTGTATAACAGGATTACAAAATCATTGAAACTGCTGAATAGTTAAGATGATTTTTTTTTTTTTTGAGAAAATAACATGTATATATATATATATATATATGAAAAAATGTCAGTACAAGAGGGGAGGCCAAAACTGGCCCTCAGAAACTATATACAAAGCAAAGCAAAGCAAAGTTAACAAGAGCCACAGGCGGCTCACAAATAAAGCATAAAGAGCCACAGGCAGTTCACAAATACAACGAAAGGAAGCAAGGAGCCACAGGCGGCCTATAGAAACAACAAAACAAGGACCAAACAGGCAGTCCACATAGAAACAAAAACTAAGTAGTGAGTTTCCAGATTTGACGTTGGGAGTCAGGGATCTGAAAACGGAACTCGAGGCTAAGAAGCCGAAGGCGGACGAGCTCGGAGATCTCTGCAATAACATCTGTGGGGGAGCAATGTCGTCTGCTGAAGATGCAGTTATTAAGTAAACTGTTGTAGAGAATACTAACCGTGAAACAAAGTGCCTGAAGTCCTGTCGCCGTCGAAGATGGGTGGAGACCCACTGCAAAAGAGGAGACTAAGAAACCGAAGGCCAAGCTATAGGGGTGAAGTTCAAGGATTAAGGATTAGCCTATAATATTATGAATATTGTACTGTATTTTATTATGATATGATATAGTACTGGTACCAGCTAATATTAAATATCATTTTAGGTGATTTTTTAAAATTATAAAATAGTTCTTTAATATATTATATTGTATAATTTTTTATTTTATTTTAACTATGTCTTAAAAAATCAATAATAATGTAAAACTGATATAATAATAACTATTTTTTATTCTTAGTAATTTTATTTTTTTGACAGTTTTTGTATAAATAATAGCTAGAATTGATATAAGACAAGGATCATTTAATTCACATAGAGATATATTCTTAAAAATAATACAAAATACTTAAAATATTACAATTAATTTTATCAAAACATCATGAAGAACAAAATGTAAAATGATAAACATTACAATAAGAATTTGTGTTAAAAAGCACCGCAAAGTGAAAATAAATCATAAAACAAAACTATTTAAAATACAAATGAAACTAAAAAAGAAAAAGAAAAGAATAAAAAAAACTTGAAATCTTATTTTACGATGTATCCGTTCAAATTACATTGACCTTAATTTTCATATGGTATGAAGTCTTCATTATTAAGAAGAGTTTCATTCACCAACATTGAAGTTCAATGTATTAAATGATATATTAAAACTCTTGTAATCATTATTATCTTTCAAGTCATTCTTACCTATAAAATTTAGTCATTCAAAAATTTAATTCGCTAAAACATCGATATAATCAAAGTAAATTAAATTTATATAACTATTTATTTTATTAAGAGTTCTAGTAAATAAATAAAATTCAATTATAAAAAATTGTATTAAATAAAGACCAAATTATTTTATTTCTTGTATTCTAATTTATTCCTTTTCTTGAAATGAATGAATTCAAATATGCTTTAATTCTTTTTACATACTCACACATTGACTAAAAATTTGAATTACAAATTTTTTTAATTATGTAATATCACTTTTAAATTGGTCTTATCAAGTAATTGTAAAATAACAAAAATAATCTTATCAATAAATTGAAATGATGATAAATTTTAAATAAGTAATATAAATGAAGAAATATACGTTGAACCAAGTGAGGTTTTTATCATGTATTTTGATGATAAAAAAATATTTTTGTTACTAATAATTTAGTTTTTAACGCATTTGTAAGATAAGGAAATACAAATAGAGTAAGAATGGATGGTGAACCTAAGGAGAATGGAATCTATGAACAAAATGATGATATTATGGAGCAAGCACTGGCATTGGATGAAGATTAATGATGGAAGTTGAAAAATGAAGATCAAGATTGATTAGGGATAGAATTATAGTTCTTAGTATGCACAATTGCCTTAATCTTAATCAATACTTGAAAAGATTCATTTTTTTGCATATCACTTTTGCATATCATATTTACACGAGCATTTGCACATAGGTTTTGGATAACTATTTTAATGATTAGTTGAATTTATTTATGGAATTTGCATAATAGGATTTGGTTTAAATGTCATATATGTATAAAGGTTCATAATCAAGAGAAAAATATGTGAACTATTTCAAAGAAATCTTCTTAATGCATCAAAGTTCTTTTGGAAACTTGTTTGAAGTTATTTAAGTATGTTTAAATTTGTTTAAGTCAAGTTCTTGGAAATTTTGGTTTTTGGATCATTTTGAAAAGTTAATGAAAATGTTTAAAGTGTTTAAGAATAATTTTTTTCATAAAAAAGTATTTTTTTTTTGTTTAAATCAATTGAAATGTTTTATCAATGCAAATAGACATGAAAAGTGTTTTAAAACTTTATTTGAAGTTATATTTGATATTTGGAAAATGTTTAGAAAGTTTTAGAATTTGTTTGAATCATTTTTTTTCTGGGAGAATAATGACGAGTCACAATTACTAGTCATAGTAAACAACAACATTGTTGTGGTTACACAAGACTACAACACTGTTGTGGTTACACAAGACTACAACAACAATTGTGCACGAAGAACAATGATACTATTAATAGTCTTAGGAACTACTATTAATGTTTAACAACTAATTTTCTAATATTGGTTTTTAAACATTTTTTAACCCTTTAATGTCTATTTTTTGTAACCAAGGGCTAGTTAAGAGTTTTAAACCATTTGGAGTGATATTTATGCAATATTGAGAGAGACATAAGTATATAAAATGATAAGCATCAAGTTTTGAGTGTTCTTGAGTCTCTATTGTTCTCTTTACATATTTAAACCTTTAATTATGTTTTTATTGTTTCAATATATTATTTTCTATTTTTTTTAAGCTTCAAAGAGGATTATTAATTTGCATTTTTATTCTTGGAGGTTAAAAAATGTTTTATGGTTGAGCTTTAAGAGAAACATCATCAAAGGTGTATTTTTTGTTATTTCTTTAGGGATTTTAACTATGTTGATTATTAATGGTCATATAGGCTTTTATTTATCTCAAAAAAATTGTTTAAGGTTTGTTCTTCACCTTCCATAAAGAAGATTTGAGTGATTTTGGTCATCGAATAAGTGTTTTAATTGATTTATATTATGCATGTCATCGAATGAGCATTAGAGATATTGTTGAATATTGTGTGTGCATTGTTACATTATTTGAGCTTTTTAAGTATTGATTTTGATCAAACTTTGGTTTGGGAAGTGAGATTTGAGAACTTGATTTTGGGGCTCTGTTGGGATCAAAATTGTTGATTTTGATTTTGGATAAAATGTAACTCTTTACCTATTTAAAGTAAGATTATTTGATTACTCTTTTCCTTAAAGTCAAATTTTAAGGTTACTTTTCACCTTTTTAATGAAAGACGATTTTTTTAAAGGTTTCTCTTCACATTCTTTGTAAAAAGAAGAAGTTGTAAGGATTATTCTTTACCCTTAGGAAGGTTGGTAGAGTGAAAATTCCAACATCAAGTGTATTGAGAGAGAAGTAGACCTAAGTAGTTTGACCAAACCTCTACAAATCAATTGTGTATCCTCTTACTTATACTCTTTAATTATTTGCATATTGTGTTTGTCTTGCTAGTTACTTGAATTTGATTTATTAGTATTGAATTGACATATATCATTTGCATTTACGTTGAATACTAATTTAAGGATTGTATTTAGGTGAAAATTGGTTTAAATGACTTAGATTGTTAGTTTAAAAGAATTTTTAAAAAATACTCAATCTTCATCTTCTTTGGTGCCATAAGGCTTACAGTATATATCTGAATTATCTCTTTGAAGAATTGCAAGGAACATTTCGAAATCACTATAAGCATTCTTGTATATACCTTTATTTGTGAGTTAAGGAAGTCTTGCATTTTCTCATGTGAAATAATTCTGGTAATAGTTAATGGAATTCCCCTATTAACTTCAGTTCTCTTTATGAAATTTGGTTTAAAATAGATACTTGAATTTAGAATTGTCTTAATATCAAACAACAGAATGTAAAGCTGTCTTTCCCATCTTTCATTATTGATTGTAAGGTAAGGAACATAAAAAGAAGGCTTATAGGATGGGATGCTTTTTATTTCTAGTCTTTTTCTCCACTAAATCGCTGTGTTTTTCCACTATTCTCTTCAATACTCGAACATCCATATACTTGCACTGTACTATATCTATTTCTTTTTTCCTTTAATTAATATTGTAGATTATTTTTGAATTTAGTGTGAAGTTCCTTACAACTTATTACCTGAAAAGTGAGTCGCCTAAGGAGTGTGATTAAGGGAAGAGAGGCAGAGCTAATACAAACGTCTAGTTGCACGTGCCTTCTGTATAATTACAGGATAAGGTACTTGTTTCTTCTAGTCTCCTTCTCTACCTGATTCTGTGTTTTTCCACTCTCTTCTTTTGAGGCACTAATACCAATGCACTTGCACTATAATATATTCATTTCTCTTTTCCTTTCATTAATGTTATAGATAATTTTGCAGCTAGTTTACAATTACTTTCGACTTAGTATTTGAAAAGTGAGTCACCCAAAGAGTGTGATTAAGTGAAAAGATGTAGAGTTGATATAGATGACAAGTTATGTGCTCCTTCTACATAATTACATGATGGATGTTTATTTTTTCTAGTCTCCTTCTCCACGAAATCCTCGTGCTTTTCCACTCGCCTCTTTTAAGGCACAAACACCCATATACTTACATTGTACTATATCTATTTCTATTCTCCTTTCATTAACATTGCTGATGATTTTTACAATTAATGTACAATTCCTTCCAAATTAGTATCTAAAAAATGAGTCACCCAAATAGTGTGATTAGGTGAAGAAATGCATTGCTAATACAAACTACTAGTTGTGCGTGCTTTCAGTATAATTAAAAGATGGGATGCTTGTTTTTTTTCTAGCCTCCTTCATCACCTATTCCCATATTTTTTCATTCTCCTCTTCTGAGGCACAAACACCTATATATGCGTTTCTCTTTTCCTTTTATTAATGTCGTAGACAATTTTTACAGTTAGTATATAATTTCTTTCAACTTAATACATGAAAAGTTAGCCGCCTAAAGAGTATGATTAAGTGAAGAGATGTAGAGCTTATAAGGACGGCTAACTGTGTGTGCCTTCTGTATAATTACAGGGTGAGATGCTTGTTTTTTCTAGTCTTCTTCTCCACCCAATCCTGTGTTTTTCACTCTCCTCTTCTGAAGCATGAACACCCATATACTTACACTGTATCATATTTATTTCTCTTCCCCTTACATTAATGCTACAAAAGATTTTTACGGTTAGAGCACAGCTACTTACGGATTACTACATGAAAAATCAACTGCCCAATCAATGTAAGTAAGTGAAGATATGATTGCTAGTTGTGTGTATTTTTTGTAAAATTACAAGATGGAATGCTTGTTTTTTCTAGTCTCCTTATCCGCCTAATCTCATGTTTTTCCACTTTACTCTTCTGAGGCATGAACACCTAAATACTTGCACTGTACTAATCCATTTCTCTTTTCCTTTCATTAATACTACATATGTTGTTTGTAGTTAGTGTGCATTTACTTCCAGATTAGTACTTGAAAAGTGAGTTGCCTAAAGAGTGTGATTTAGTGAAGAGATGCAGAGCTAATACAGATGGCTAACAATGGGTGCCATCTGTATAATTACAAAGTGGGGTGCTTTTTTTCTAGTCTCCTTCTCCACTCAATCCTATATTTTTCCATTCTCCTCTTCTGAGTCACGAACACCGATAGACTTACATTATATTATATCCATTTCTCTTCTCATTTCATCATGTTGTAGATTTTGTAGTTTGCGTATAGTTGATTCCTATTTAGTACCAGAAAAGTGAGTCGTCTAAAGAGTATGACTAAGTGAAGAGATGTAGAGCTGATATAGGTGCCTAGCTGAGCATGCCTTCAGTATAATTATAGGATGAGATACTTGTTCTTTTTAGTCTCATTCTCCACCAAAATCCCTATGTTTTTCCACTCTCCTCTTCTGAGACATGAGCACCCATATACTTGCACTGTACTATATCCATTTTTTCATATCATTTCACTAATGCTTCAGATGATATTTGTAGTTAGTATACAATTACTTCCGACTTAGTACCTGAAAGGTGTGTTGCCCAACGAGCGTAATTAAATGAAGAAATGCAGAGATGATATAGACGACTAGTTGTGCACGCCTTCTGTATAATTATAAGATATGATACTTGTTTTTTCTAGTCTCCTTCTTTAGCAAATCCCGTATTTATCTACTCTTCTCTTTTAAGGCACAAACTCCCATATACTTGTATTCTACCATATCCGTTTCTGTTTTCCTTTCATTAATGCAGCAGATGATTTTTGCAGTTAGTGTATAGTTTGTTCCATTTTAGTACCTAAAAAGTAAGCCATTTAAAAATTATGACTAAGTAAAGATATGTAGAGCTAATACAGATGGCTAGTTATTTGTGCCGTCTGTATAATTACAGCATAGGATTCCTATTTTTTCTAGCCTCTTTCTCCACTCAATCATATGTTTTTCCACTCTCCTTTTCTAAGGCATAACACCCATATACTTACACTGTAATTTATCCATTTCTCTTCTCTTTTCATTAATGTTGTAGGTAATTTTTACAGTTAGTGTGTAGTTGCTTCCTACTTAGTACTTCAAAAGTGAGTCGCCTAAAGAGTATGATTAAGTGAAGAGATTCAGAGCTAATATAGACAGCTAGTTACATGTGCATTCTATATAATTACAGGATGGGAAGCTTATTTTTTCTAGTCTCCTGCTCCACCAAATCCTCGTGCTTTTTCACTTTTCTCTTCTAAGGCATAAACACCCATATACTAATATTATACTATATTCGTTTATCTTCTCCTTTCATTAATGCTGTAGATAATTTTTGCAGTTAGTGTACAGTTGCTTCTAGCTTAGTACCCGAAATATAGGTAGTGTGATTAAGTGAAGAGATACGTAGCTGATACAGATTACTAGTTAGGTGTGTTTTCTATATAATTACAAGATGAGATGCTTGTTTCTTCTATTTTCTTTGTCCACCCAATCCCATGTTTTTCCACTTTCCTCTTCTAAGGCATGAGCACCCATATACTTGCACAATACTATAACTGTTTATCTTCTCCTTTCATTAAGTCTACAGACGATTTTTGTAGTTAGTGTTGGTAAAGGAGAACAAAAATACAAGATAGAGAGACGAGGATGTAAGAGAAACTGAAATAATTTTATTTCTACTTGAAAATGATGGACTCCATTATAACACTTAAATAATGTTAAGAATAACAATAAAGTTAAAAAATAGGACTCACATATCCCACGTTCTACTAAAATATCTAGGTACTGTTATTGACCATTAACTACTAACATAATAACATCCTAAGACCCACATAAACGTGTTTCAACACAGATAACCACTAAAGTTTGAATAGTCAAATTTTGAATCACTCATTCAACACTTCCCCCTTAATTCAAAATCACACACTCCCAATTGTGACCTGTAAAATTAAAACTTGGTAGGTGAAGGAGATTTTGTAAAAATGTTAACTGTTTACTCGCTAGTGCTGCAAAATTTTAGCATTATTTTTACATTAGTTATCAGCTTTCAAATGAAGTGATGATGCACATCAATATGCTTAGTTATGATGTGAAAAACTGGATTTTTAGCAATTGCAATTGTGGCTTGGTTATCATAAAAATTGTAGTGGCTTCCTTTTGTTCCAAACTAAAATCAGTAAGAAGTTTTCTAAGCCATAAGACTTGTTATGCTGTTAAAGTTACTACTACATACTCTGCTTTAAATGATGAGAAAGCTAATATCTCTTGCTTCTTTGAACTCCATGTAAATGCTTCAGAACTAAAACTAAAAATGTTGCTAGAAGTGCTCTTTCAATCATTTAAACATCCTGCCCAGCCACTGTCAGTAAAACCAATTAAGTTGAAATTTGGTACTTTGCTATACCAAACACCAAAATTCTCAATTCTTGCAACATAACAAAGTATCCTTTTTACTGCTCCAAGGTGTTGTTTTTGTCAGATTATGCATAAACTTGGACACAACATTAACAGATAAAGCAATGTCAGATCTAGTATGAGTTTAATAATTTAAACCCCCAACTAAACTTATGAAAAGTATAGGATTTGCTTTCTCAATCCCATCTTTACGATGTAGCTTCTCATTTATATTCATTGGTGTGGCTGTCACTTCATAGTTTTTCATACTAAACCTCTTTAAAAGATCCATGGCATATTTCTTTTGACACACAAAATTTCCATTATTACTTTGTATAACCTCAAGTCCTAAAAAATACTACAATAAGACCAAATCTGTCATCTCAAACTTTCTCAACATAATAGACTTAAAATCATCAATTAATGACTTTGAAGAACCCATATAAATCATATCATCCACATATAGGCAAACCACTAAAAAATCTTCATTACCTTGCCTTTTCAAATAAAGAGAGGGCTCATTTTCACTTCTAGTGAACCCATTCTCTTAGAAGAATGAATCAATCTTACTATACCAAGCTCGTGGAGCTTGCTTTAGCCCGTAGAGAGCTTTTCTTAACCAGTAAACTTTGTTTTCATTGTTATTAATATTAAAACCTGGATGTTGTGAAACATAAACCTCCTTATCCAAAACACCATTTTAAAAGGAAGATTTTACATCAAATTGATACACAAGTAATTGTAACTGAACAACCAATGCAAAAATATTTCTTACAATTTCAAACCGAGCAACAGGAGAAAATGTTTCTTCAAAATCTATACCTTGTTGTTGTGAGTGTCAGGCTTTTGAATTCCGTACCAACCTGAATCTGGTACGGAATTGAAGAATTTCGTACCGATTCAAATGTCAAAAAAAATTTTAAAAATAAAAAAATTTTGAATTTTTTTTTTTAAAAGGAAAATTTTATATTTTGACATTTTTTAGGTTTAAAGTTAAATTAAAAACTATACAATATAATACATTTATAGACCTTTTTTAAAATTTTATAAAATTTAAGAAGTAATTTATAATTTTAAAAAATTATTCGAAGCGATATCAATATTAACCGATACCGGTACAGTATCATTTTAAAGACAAATCCGATACCGGTACTTGTATAGTATTTAAAACATTAGTGAGTATCCCTTTGCCACCAAACAAGCTTTGTGCTTTTAGATGCTTCCATCAGCATTATACTTAGTTCGAAAAACCCACTTGAGTCCTATAATATTTTTGCCTTATGGAAAATCAACCAACTCCCATGTTGAATTTCTTTCAATTGCTTGCATCTCCTCTATCATAGCAGCTTGCCAGTCAGATTTTTTCTACAGCTTCTTCAAAAGAAGTTGGATAAAAAACCAATAAAGCAAAGTTACATGACTCATAAATTTTCCTAAGAGATTTGAATTTTCTGGGTAGAGTTTCATTGTTATTGCTGGAGGATCTAGATGCTGGAGAGTCTGAACTAGTTGGACTTGTAGAGATACTAATAGTAGGAGAGGTAGGAACAGAACTTGCAAGTGATGAAGAAGCTGAATTTCCAGGTGATAGCAGGTCTGAATTTTCTGGTTGTTCAAAATCTGCTGAAACTGAAGTTTTTAGGCCTTCCTCATTAAAATACCACTTCAAATCTGCTCCTTCATTAAATAAAACATACCTACTAATAATCACTTTGCCACTTATAAGATTATATAGACGATATGCTTTAGATTGAGAATTATAGGCAATGAAAATGCATTTTTCATATTTTTTTATCAAGTTTAGAACGTGTATTAACTAAATCATATGCCATACAACCAAAAACTTTTAAGTGGTTTACCCAAGGCTTCTTACCCATCCAAGCTTCATATGGTGTTTGATCCAAAACTGCCTTTTTTAGTGAGATATTCAGAAGATATACTGCTGTCGCAACAGCTTTTCCCCAAATTTGATATGAAAGCCCTTTTGTCTTCAACAAGCTTTTGGCCATTTCAACAATCGTTCGATTTTTTTGCTCTGCAACACCATTATGCTATGGTGTATATGGTGTCGTAAGTTCCCTGCAAATTCCATTCTCATCATAAAAATTATTAAAATCATTAGACAGGACCACGATCTGTTTGAAGTATTTTTATGCTTCTTCCACTTTGCTTCTCCACTAATGCCTTAAATTTCCTGAAACTCTCAAAGGTTTCAGATTTGAATTTTAAGAAATAAATCCAAATCATAAGGCTATAATCATCCATAAACAATAGAAAATAACAACTTCTACCAAGTGATTCTATTTTCATAGGCCCGTCTAAATTAGCATGCACAAGTTCAAGACAATTAGAAGCTCTCCAAGATTTTTCATATGGAAATGACTTCCTATTTTATTTCCCATAAACACATCCCTTATAAAAATAAAGTTCACGAATTTTCAGCAAGCCAATAACCATTTCTTTTTAAATCAATATTTTCAGACCATTCACATTTAAATGCTCATAACGCAAATGCCATAAATTAGCCTCATTATATCTTCTAACAACTAAGGCTTTGCTCACAACATTTGAGACATTAAAAGGAAACATCCTATTTTTTTTTTCATATAAACAGTTGCTATAATCTAACCGTATTTTTTATCATGAATAACACATGAATCATCATCAAACACAACATAATATCCACTACTTAGTAGCTGTCCAATACTCAGTAAACTAGGGACAAATTGCATATTATAGAATAGTTTAACATCACCTACCATAGTTTTTATGGCGACTGTTCCTTTTCCTTCAACTTTTATTTGCTTGTCATCCCTGAGTCAAACCTCACTCTTTTGTGTCTCATCAATCTCTTTGAATAACGACTTGGTTTTGGACATATGGTTGGAGCATCCACTGTCCAAAGACCACACTTCTGTGCTTTTAACCTTATCTTAAGTTAATGAATGGGCCATAAACAGCTTGCTCTCCTCTTCAACCTTCTCTATAAAATTTGCTTGCTTTTGTTCATTTCATTGTTTTATCCAGTAATTAGCTTTTTTGTGCCCTAATTTTTCACAATATCTGCACTGGATTGCACTCTTGTATTGATTTTGTTCATTATATCGACTTCTACCTTTGCCACTACCACCTTCTCGTCCACAAAAGCCACCTCTACTTTTGCCACATCCTCTGGAATTTTCAGTCTTTCCTTTGGAGAACTCACCCTTAACTTGTAAAGCCTTTTGGTCATATTTTTCTTTAGACTTGCCAAATCTTACTTCATGGGCTAACAAGGAACTCATCATTTCATCAAAGGTATAAATAGACAAATCCTTAATTTCTTCAATTGCAACAACCACATGATCAAATTTTGGCGTTAAACTCCTTAATACCTTACTCACAACAGTTTCATTACACACATTTTCACCATAACACTTCATCTAATTAACAATTCCAGACACTCTAGACAAGAATTCTTGCATAGATTCTTTATCTTTTATAACTAAAGTCTCAAAATCACGTATTTGTAGTTTTACGGTAATTACTTCTTGTCGCCCAAATATTCTTGTTTAAAAATCTCCCATGCCTATTTGGAGGTGGTAGCTGCTAAAATTCGAGGAAAGATATCAATCTCTGAGGCTGATTGAATGAGTTGTAAGGCCTTTGCATCTTTTTTTCGATTTCTCGCAATCGTTGGCCAGGTTCGGAAGGTGTGGGATTAGGCTCTTCATACCCATGCTCCACCAAGTCCCATAGTTCCTGTGACTTGAACAATGAACAATGTCTTCATCTTGAGACTCCAAAGGTGATATTTTTCACTTTTAAATACTGGAATAAGGGGTTGTGCTGTCTGACTAGTCCCGTTGCTTGCCATTATGGACTACTTATTATGGATTTCTTAAAACTCTAAATAGCTACCTTATTCTTTCTTCTACTTGAAAAAAAGAAGAGGACCGAAACCTGGAAGTTTATTAGAAGCATTGAAAATTTATTTTGACTTCGGACTTTTATCAAACACTTGGTATATGTATCTATTACTGTTGTTTAGTTGAGCTAAGATTCTGAGTTTTGTTGGATCCCTCTCTAACTCAACTCAGATTCCTGGATTTTTTGTTGTTGTTTTGTCTCCTGGTCTCTCATGGACAGCAACTCTCCTTGTTTATCATCTCTTGGTCAATCCCGCCCAACAACTCTACTTGCCCGTAATAGTTTGAAGACAGATGACAATGAAGATAGGCTTTAGGTGGTGGTGACGTTGACACTCTGATACCACAAATGTTGGTAAAGGAGAATAAAACACAGGATAAAGAGACGATGATGCAAGAGAAAGTTGAAACACTTTCTATTTTTGCTTACTAAGATGGACTCCAGTACAACACTTAAATAATGTTAAGAATAACAATAAAACTAAAAAATAGGACATACATATCCCACGTTCTACTAAAATATCTAATAATGTTATTGAACACTAACTAATAACACAATAATATCTAAGGCCCATGTAAACATATAACAATTAGAGTTTGAATAGTCAAATTTTGAATCACTCATTTAACAGACCGGTATATGCAACTTCATTCCCTTTGTAAACTCTACTCTTAGGTCGAGGAAAGTATTGAATATTTTTCCAGTGTTCCTTATCCTTTTCTTTGTGGGACAGAGCCTAAAATTATCTAGATCTTCATTATGTATGCCATAGGTGGCAAAGGCTTGTTAAGTGGGCGTCTGCTCTAACGTTACTGAACTTTGAGGATGAATGTGCATTTAGGATCATTTTTTGTTGTTGCATCTATTGTGTTTGGTAGTGAGAGGAATTCCAGACTCTTCACGTCCGCTACTTGCACTAGAGAAGAATTTATTCACAGCTTGTTTTTATGGATGAGAGAAATTATAACGAATAGGTTGGATGTTGAACCATTGTACCCAAGCCTGCTTGTAAACTGGCATTTCTAACTTTTTTTTTCTCTACTCAAGATGTTTGGCATAGATGTAATGAATTGGTTGGTTTACTGTTCTTTCTTGGCGTGGGAGTGTTGGAGGATGTCCTATATTTATTGGCTTATTATTGGCTTGGTTGTTGTAGGTATGAGTTCGTTTGTTTCATAGTATTTTAACAGGTTTTAGTTCGTTTGTTTCATAGTTATTTTAACAGGTTTTAGGTAAGTAAGCTTGGCAAGAAGGGTCCATGTGTCGTCTGGATTCCCTCGTTGGTGGTGAATTTGTCCTGTATTTATATAGCTTTTGTAGCTCTTTTGTGACTATGTAAAATCGGGTTATAGCCTTGGTGGCTGTTGGGAAAAATTGGAATAATACGGAATACTCAATATTTCCACCCTTTACGATCAACTTCGTTAGAAAAATAATAACAAAAATTAAAGAGAATAACACTGCAATATTACGTGAAAAACTCTGCGAGGAGAAAATTCACAACCGTTGCCAAAAGACAATCAAGAAAAATATCTATTATATGGAAAATTGTAACAACCACAAAAAAATATTTTTCTCACCCAACACAATACCTAAAACTTACACATTTTATCAAGGCATTACACCCAACAACACTCTCCTACACTCCTTATAAAAAAGAAATACAAGGAGAGAAAGAAGGGAATTTAAAACAATGTTTTATAAAAAATAAGCTTAATTGTTTTTGGGATGACTTAACCAAAGGATTGGGCTTCTTTTTATAGTCTTCACATGTCCTTCATTCTTCATTCCTTTTCAATATGGGACATTCCCACTTTGAAAATAATCTACCATTCCAATAATCCCCACCTTGGTGAATTTTCAAAACCTCATAAAAGTC
>JAOXYD010000005.1:7378814-7390181 GCA_028565735.1 Pinacopodium congolense | reverse complement strand
TATGGTTAAAGAAACCCTAAAATATTAGTGTAGCATGAGTTGATCAAATATAACTTATCTAAGTATTTAAAGAAGATAATATTAAACAAAATCTAATCAAAATAATTGTAATTATTATAATTAAAAATAATGCAATACCTTGTGGTAGTATAGTAAATTAGTTAGCTAGATTCTTTTTACTATTTCTAAAAAAAACTTGTGAATCATTTGCAATATCTTCCTATCCAACAGTTGAATATGTTAAATGCATATTAAATGAGTAATAACAAAACATTTTGAGTTAGATCAATTATTTCACCCTTATATATATTTACTCATAGGTTAAAACACATGTATTAATACGTATATCATTTATTACTCTTATACAATCCTACAAAACAGAATTATCATTAAAATGATTAATAAAATATAAAGGTATAATAATAATAATAATGATAAAGTAGATGAATATATTTGAAAATGTGGAAAATATTTTGAATTATGTTGAATCTCAAGAGACTAATGAAGGATAGCAAAGTAATAACTCTTTTTGTGGGACAATTAATTGCGTATAAAATTTTGGTCAAATGCTTAAAGTTTTTCAAATCAAATGTTGAAAATACTCTGCATTGACTCTAGTTGTCTCACTATACATTATCATCATCCAGAAAATTTGCAAGATACTCCTTTATAATCAAATAACTAGTTAACGTTAAACTTCTTAAACTTTTCCGTTATATAAGTTCATAAAGATTATCTTACTTATTCTTAAGTTCTCATAAATCTTTATAGGATTCCTATTCAAAAGGTCTAATATCCAATCATGACTTAATAGAAGTTTTGCTTAGTTATTTGTGTAAATGAAATATTCATACACTTTTACAATTAAGAGAAATCAAACTATCTTGATTGTTTCACCATCTGAATTTGATTCAAATTTTGATAAGAAGCCATATATCTAAAATACCAACATGTAACAATTAATAAATACGTTAAAATATAAATACTAAAATTATCTAAAATACCAAAATATATAACGAAATTATAAGAAGTTCATATCAAACATTCAATTAAAAGATTTATGTAAAATATGAACTTAAGATATTCAAATCATACAATAGTTCTTAATATAAAACGCTAAACCAATAATAATTCAATAGTTACTGTTAGTCTTTAAATGATATGTAACTAAATTTTCTAAGTATTTTATCACCTAAAACTATCATATTCAGAAAAGCAAGAATTTAAATAATTTAACACATAATATATAATATGAATTGAAGTCAAATAAATTTAAAAAGAAAAGAGATAAGGTAAGAGGGATACAAATCGATTTGTAATAGTTCGGTGTCTAACTCCACATCTATGTCTACTCTCTAATACGTTGTTAGAAATTTTACTATCATAATGGTCACTTTACAATAATTTCTTCATTTTTCAAAGGTTTTATATACTTAAAAAAGGTTTCTAAATTAACCTGTGTAAAGTGTTTAAGAGAACTTTTAATAACACTAAAATGAATGTATTAAACTTCATAACAAAGAACATACCAAAACCAACCAAATAATCACACAAATGCTTAAACCCCTCAATTAGATGCTTTACATAGTTATTGATTGTGTCTAACTATACTTGGATGTTTAACTAACATTATAACTCACTTATTTATAGGTGAAGTTCCACTAACTAGCTATTGATAGCATTAGTAACCATTAATCATCAATTAACTCATTTTATTGTTGGTTTCTAGCCATTACAATCTAATTTCTGTAACTACTAGCTTCAACTAGTTGCCCACTAGTTAGCGTAAAAATCACATGCTAGTCTACCAGTCTCATTAAATGGTCGACCAATTACTAATCTACCACCACTAATCGACCAGTTCTACACCAAACTGGTATTTAACACTACTTATCACATTCAAATCATCCTAAGACAATGCTTCACACATTCAAAACCTTTTTTAATAAACATATTCATCAAAAACTTTCCTAAAAATATTTTTTTGTATCAAGAGGATTATTTAAAAATTGTTCCCCAAATAATTTCTCTTGATTATGTAACTTGCATGTATAAAAGCTAAGTATGATACAATATGCGTGATTTAAACCCTTTAAAGCACAATGAGAAAATCAAGAAATATTATATAAAAAATTACAATATGAAACCTCTTCAATGAGCTATCTTGAATTTCAAACATCATACACTCCATTTGACCTTTAAGACTACAAAAGATCATATACTCAAACTCATCATACATATTCAAACCTATCTTTCTAAAACATCAAACATAATAAACACATTAATAGTATCATGACTTTTGTTATCATCAAATCAAAGCTGGAACTTCTTTTGGTTCAACTATCTCCTCTTTTTTATGATAATAGAATTAATGTTAAAAAACGGTTAAATTTAAAACTTAATATGAGATAATCCAACTAAATTTGTCTCTCCTTATCCATAGTCCAGCTAAATTTGTCTCTTCTTATCCCCATTAAGAAAATGAAATCAAAATCCTATTATCCCTTTAAGATTTTTTTTCTTTTTTCATTTTCTTTTAAAATCTCTCTATCTTTAAGACCTCGTGTATAAGATTGGTATAGCAGAACCTCTCTTTCCCTCAACCAACATATCAACCACCATTAGTAATGACTAATCTTCTTATCGGCTTTCCTCACTCTCATATACAAAAGCTCATGGCTAAAGCCTCCTCTTAAGATGACTCCTATAATAAAAACTTTTATTAGATTAAAAAGTTTGGAATTGAAGATAATGAACAACACCTTCAAGCCTCGTGAAATATTAATAAGGGAAGTAAAATGGACACTCCTAATAAGACACATATATAGATAACTTAAAACAAAAGAAATATTAAAAAGAGCAAATAAGTTACATACCTCCTTTAAACTTGTGAAACTCGAGCAAAAATCTTGATGTAAACTAAAGAAATAGTTGAAAAGGATAATACTCATCTAAATATGTATATATATATAATATTTACCAAAATAATAAAACAAAGATAGAAATTGATTAAAAATTAAAAAACCATAAAATCTATAGGATTTTTAAAATAAAAAAGCCTTCAAATTAAGGTAAACCCACAAAACATAGAAGAAATATAAGAAAAAGAGGACAGAAGAAAAGAAACCTTAACAACAATCTTATTGGTTTTAGAAGGCATGTTAGAGGGGGTAAATTAGGTGTTTTAAAATTTTCTAAGTCACTTATACCTAATTACACAACTCCTTTAAAACTTATGCTGAAGTTTTATAAACAATTCAATAAACAAATTAATAAACAATATAAAACAATATGTAATAAAATAAAATTGAAATAAAAAGAGTAGGGTAAGAGAGGAGCAAACCAATTTTATAGTGGTAACTTACATCTACTTCCTAACACTTTGTTAGGTATTTCTGTATCAACAAAGTCAGTTATACAATACTTAATCCCTTTTTCAAAGGCTTTAGGTAACCTTTACAACTTCTAAATTTCACAACTAATACTATCTTAAAAATGGATTTACAAAAGATCGTTCTTAACTGACTTACGTGTTTGAATAGGATTTTTAAACAATTCAAAAGATAATGCAAAACAAAGCTCACAAACTTTACTAAAACCAAAAAAAAAAAAAAAACTCAAACAAACTTCATAATGCAATACTTTATATGCTTCAATTTGCTTATATGTATGTCCTTACACTTAAATGCCTTACACACTACCTACTACACGTTATTATAATGAAAGTTCGATCAACTAGCCTTTTGTGATCATTGGGGTCATTTAATTTTATTGATTTTTATTTTACCAATGAAAACTAGTTGTTTTTACCTATTACACGCAACCATCGATCGATCAATCCCATGAATTAGTAGACTCAATTAGTGACTGATTGACTAATACATGACATTGGTCGATCAATATTTAAAAAATATACACGTTGGTCGATTAGTTCCTATACAAACTACTTTTTTATGCAATTTAGCACTTTCAAACACATCCAAATCAACACTCATATACATTAAAAAAATTCTCCAAAATCCTTTTTATGTATCAAGATGATTATTTTAAAACTATTTCCCACACAATTCTTTTTAATTATGTAATTTAAATGTAAAATTAATCATAAATGCAATTATGCATAAATAGAACCCTATAAAACACTAAGAGAAGATCAAGGCTACATAAAAAATTACAATAATAAACCTATTCAAATTACTATCTTGATTTTCATCATTGAGTCTTTTCTACTTGTTCATCGTATACTCTATTTGAACTCTATGACTGTAAAATTCATCTTCTAAACACTTTTTCAACACTTCTAACTTTCCAAAAAATCAGACATAACAAAATCATTAGTAGTAAGATGTTTTATCATCATTAAAATTAGGTGGAAACTCCCTTAGTTCAACAAAAAATAAAGGAAAATCTTAAGAGAAAAATAAAAGGAAGGGGTGATCCAAAGAAGAGAAGAAAGAAGAACATGTTTTCTATTATAACAATCAATTACCATAATTAGTGAAAACACAAAATTTTGTATTTTCATAATCATGTTGTGGTTTTTCATTTTTGGTAAAAAAGAAATGAAAATACATTATTAGTATTTTTATCAAAACAAAATACGACATATAATATTGTAACCAAAATACCCTTATCAGCCATTATAAATATATTCTTGTAACTCTTTATTATAGTCACAATAAACAAATTATATATAACTATGAAGTACTTAATTCTCTTTTTAAATGTATTTTAAAATTGTATGTTGATGTAGAATTACAAAAAAGATAATCATTTTTAAGGTGAAAAACCTATATATACTATATTAGTCCTCAGATGACACTCGAGAGGGAAGTGAATTGTGTGTGTTCAATTTTTTGTTCTATTTGTAAACTAATAAATGAATTATCTATTTTAATGAATTTTTATAACAAATTCATATATGATAATCACAAAGCAATTACAATAATTAAAGAGAGTAAGGAAAGAGAGACAAAGCTAATTTATAGTGGTTTGATTAAATAACCATTAGCCTAAATTCCCTTCCCAAGATTTACTTGAGAATTTACTATCTTCTTCCTTCAATGGGTGACAACGAATCTTCCACATAATGCCTTTTTTACTACATGTAAAAAAGGAATCATTACAATTGTCTTATTTTATCATAGATAAAGAGTAACCCTTTACAAATCTTGTTTAAGGTTAACAAAAACCCTCAAAATATGTATCTTAAACAATTTCACCAGTTGCAATAATTGTACAACTATATAACTTAAAATATCCTTCTCGTACTTACACCAATAAATAAAGGATTGACATATTTTGTGCAATATATATATATATATATATGCTCTCTTTAACCTCTCAAGGCTTTTGACAGTTCCCTAAGATGATGAACCTCTTTCACAAAACTTTTATGTAGTCTATTTATACTCTAAACATCCTAAAATAGTGATTAGAAACTATAACTATTACAATGGCTAATAACAATAGTATAGGTCAATTATTAAAGCATATTGTTTGACTCATGTAATTACAAACTCACGATACATATTGTTAAAAGACATTGGTTGACCACTTTGCTACACTTGTTGACCAATCTATCTAAAACCTAACATTAATAACTCAAATCCTAATATCAGTTTATTAAAGGGCCGTTTGATTGAACTTTTGGTTGTAATTTTTTGTTATGGTTATTATATTTTTGTATTGAGTTTTGTATATTTTATAGATTTTTGTGTTGTCTATCTTGATTTCTGTGATATATTAGTGTGTTTTTTTTTCAATTTATGTGATGTTCTTTATTGATTTTTTTTGTTTAGAAAATCCAAAAACTAAATATAAAAATAGAAACGTTTTCAAACAGATCCTAAAGTTTCTAAAACAAGTTTTTAAAGATTTTTCAAGTTCTTTCAAAGATTAAAATATACTTTTTTTTTGAAAAAAATTGGATTTAAAACCTTTTCAAAAGTTTCCATAAAATATTTTGATTCATCAAGAGAGTTTTCTTTAAAGCCTTCTTAAATTTTCTCTTAATTATGACAAAATATAACAAATACGATTATATACAAATGATCATATAATAATTGAACTCTTAATTTATTAAAATGACTAAGATAATGTTATAAGCAAAATTACAATGATTTGTTTAAATCTTAATGTGTTTGATTCGTCCTTATTATTAATTCTTCACTTGAATTACATATGTGTTCTATTTTACTCATTTTCTTCATCTTTTGATTGCTCAATTAATTTAATTTGACTTACTTTTCTTATTTTACTCTTCTTTTGAATTTGATATTTCACATTAACTTATTAATATTACTAAGGATAAAAAAAATTAATAGTAACATATTTTGTTATAATTAAAATTATGGATTAGAACTTTGTGAAGTCCAACATATTATTGAGTGAAGTATATAATAGATAAATTTTAATACATGTAATAATTTACAAATAATATATATTAAATAAATTACTTAACAAAATTATAAATTAAAATTAAACAATTAGACGCAAAACATTCTTTACACAAGGTAAGAATTTAGAACCTTAAGCACAAGAGATTTTCCGGATACTTTTAAGCAACAAGTAAAACGTGGTATTCGATACTCTTTTATCTTTTCTCCAATTTTCTACATTAATATTTATATCCCTCTTTTTTTTTTCTTTCATTTTCATCAACGTGCAAGTCATGTTACAATGTACATAGAAAATAGAGTTGTGAAGCACGTCCTGAGGTTTACACGAGTTGTATCAAAACGGCAGTGACTTGAATGAATGAAGGCTCAAAACAAGTTACTGACGTGTGTGTATATATATATATATATATAATATACAAATTTCTGTTTTAAAGAGTTTGGAACGGCCAGGTTTCTATTATCTTATAATAACAAACAAAGACAGCATTTAATGATCCTTCAGAAACAAGTGTCCTTGGTGCTTGGTGGGATCAAATGCCTGGAATACTGTATTAAAAAGACGAAACGTAATGCGAATGTACAACTTATTTTTAAAATCATAAACTAAAACTAATTAAGTGGAGGGATATTAATATTATTATTAGTTGTAATTTTTATAATTTTTATTAATTTTTATATTTTTAAAAATTTTAAAATTTTTTTAATTTTTATATTATATTAATATTAATATTAATATTTTTTATTTAAAAAATAATAAATTAAAACTGAAAACTAAACACAAGCTTCCTTAAAAATATATCATCTTTACAACATATATCAAAACCAAAAATTGGATATATCAGTTAAATAAATCACTTGACAAAACTTTTTTTCGAGTGATAAGTATAAAGAGCTTTTTTTTTATTTTTTGCATAAAATATTTTGGAAAATTATAAACTCCTAACGCGTGTTTGTAATTTAAAATTAAGTAATAAATGCAAAAACATTAATGAGATTTTTTTGTTTCTTACACAAAATTTTAGACTTTTAAAATTCAAGCCTATGATTAACTTTCAGAATTAACGAACTAATTCAATCTAAATAATTCTATCTTAAAATTCTGAACTTAAATGTAATAGACTATCCAGAGATTACTTTGCCACTTGAGCATCCCCTTAGAACTCCTCCGAACTAAAATTCGGACTACCTATGACTCTCCTAAAGCCGTGTTACAGTCATAAATCAAGGACAAGAAGGAAACCGTGGTACGACTCATAAAAATAATATAAAAAAAAAAGATCTTTTGTGCCACACTTTAGCATAGTATTAATTGTAGGCCGCCATCGACATTTAACAAACGACTAGAGCTGCCGGGGGTGGGCAGCAATTGTTTTTTTTTGTTTTTTTTTTTTGGAAAAATTGGGTAGGCAGCAATTTGGCGTCCTAAGGAGCGTTCGTTCATTGTAGCGGTTGGTGCCTCCTGAAGGTACTCAATTAATTGCCTTTGATATCAACGCGACGGTATTGAGCATAAATGTGATGCATTCGATGCCTGCTGGTATATCTTTTCCCACCGTTTATTTGGCTTTCTTGTTATTCCATTTGTTTTTTTTAAATATAAATTCCACTTGTATTCATTTGTGAATTAGAGGGAAATTTACAAATATTAAATTAATTAAAGGAATTATGACCATGTTTGGTTGGAATTTTTTATTTTTAATTTTTTTAAATACAAAAACATATTAATACAATATACAAATTATAAAAAATAAAAAAGCATACAAGAAATATTTAAAAATCAATAAAAAATAATAAAAAACGAAAAGTTAAGCAAAAACATCCTTATATTAATTGAAGTATAGATAATCTAATTTGTAAAAATGAAAAAGGAAAATATGTATATATATAGTACATATAAGCCCATTATTTCACTAACAGTAGACATATTGGCTTGGCACTCAAACTCCTTTTGTCTGACTGCTTCTTTCTCTCTCCTGTGGAGAAAGTAGAAACTGAGCCTCAGATAAAAACGAAAAACCAACAGAAACAGCAGTAAGCAATGGCTCTCAAGCTTAATCCTTTGGTCTTTCAATCCCCAAAGTTTCCTTCTTGTACTCTTCCTCCAATTACCAGCGTCAGATCTCCCAAGTTCTACATGGCTGCCACCCTCAAGGCTGGCTCCAAGTGAGCCCCTTTTCCCTTTGGTTCTCTTCAATGCTCATTGTTTTCCGTTTTTTTTTTTTTTTATGATTTAGCCTTTTTTCATTTTTTTGTGTGAAAGATGGTATCTTTCGCATGTTTCTCTTCTTTTGAGGTCAGTTTGGATCTGGGTTTTGGTTTTTCTGTGGTGATATTAAGTTTTAGGTTCATTAGTCGCGAGACTTGCTTATGATCCTCTTGTTTCATTTGTTCAAAACAAAATTAATCTTCTGGACTTCTAGTTCATTCCATTTAAGTTCTATAAATGTATTTCCTTGGAGTCTTGCTTTCTCATAATTTGATTCAATCTCGTTTATTTCATGTTCTTCGCAAAAAATTTGGTTGATGAAGCTCGTTTTCCTCTCTGTCTTAAAGTTTCATTCGAATGGGGTCCCTACAGGAGAAAAGATTAAGATGGATTTTCCATTTCTATATTCCTTGACAACTTTTGGGTTTTATTTGTTGAATTCTCAAGGCTTATTGCCGAGCGGTTGAGAAAATCATTGCTTCTTTATTCTGTTTGCCAAAGACACAGTTTTTGGTCGCTTTTTTATTCCCGAAACCATTTCTCCTCCGATTTAAGAGAGACTCCGGTTCTATTCTTTATGCTCAGTTATTATTAAATATATTAAAATTTTCGTCGTTTCTTTTTAGATATGTCATCTAAAAAGTTAGAATTCGTGTGATATTCATGTTGGTGGCAGACATTGCCTACTTTACAGAATGCGTGTTTGGCCTTGTTTTGAACGACTAATATACGGAACCAATTTGGCATGCAAATCAGTTTGGAAGAATCAAATCCGATATTGGAGAAATTAAATGGTTTTATTGTTTTAACAGAAATTAAATGGGACCGTTATGGCATGCAACTCCGTTTAAGATCAAAATTTTCAGTGCTTTGGAATCCAGGTTCGATTTTATCGTTAGGGTTAATTATGGCTGTGCAAAAGGTTCCAAATTTCAATTCACTCTCCTTCTTTTTTTCCTGTGTCATTTTGCTTTTAACTTTTTGAAAATTTGGACTCTTCTTCAGAAGTTTTTCAGTTTCCGAATTGTGTGCATAATTTGCAAATATGATTTCCATAAACAAACAAAGGTTGATGAAATGATTGACAGCTTTCAGAGTCTTGTGATTTTTGCTGATATCTACATCTTTCTATGTCTTGAATTTGAGGGCTGCATGCTTGTCCACCTGTTGTATGCTTTAATTAGTTGGTTGTCTAATTTTGTCTGTACTTGAACAGCTTGAGTGAGGCGTGTCTTGTACTTTATCCTAGTTTGGTCTTCTTGCTTCTCAAAGCTCGCAATTCTGCTGCCATGGCATGCTTTGAGAATTGTGAATAATTTCCATCTTCTATTTGTCATCTGTGTTCTTCTGTATTTCCTTTCAGGTCACGATTGTGAACTGTATCCATTATGTAACAATTGATCACGTGCTTTTTCAATTCCATTTGGCGTATTAGATAAAAATGATTATCATTGGTTGCTGGATTGCTGTATTTATGTTTGTTTCGCTTCCTCCTATTTTTCTTAATGTGGTTGAATCTACATGTTGAAGTAGAATATTTAAGTTGGTGAAAGTGGTTTGGATACTTAATTGGCAGATTCCTTTAAGTCTCTTTTTCTAGGTGGTGAATCTTTGACTTTTTCCTTAAGATAACAGCTGTTTGTCAACATGTTGGTCTTCTTTAGCTAGGAAGTATTTTAATTACAAAATGGTTTTGTAGACTTGAGATTCACTTTTAATTTTTTTGACCTCATTCAGTTTGCTTTCCATTTCATCTCTGCATTATCTGCAGAAATCTTACATTAAAAAAAAAGGGTTTAGTTTATGAAATTATATTCATCAATTATAATTTTGCACATTTCTTGGAAATTTTTTTAAGATGAACTACGATGTTATTTTTCTCCTTTGAGTTAACTTTATGATCCTAGTCCTTACAGTGGCTCCTCAGGTGGGACTCTAGTTCAAGTTTGTGGGGCCATTAAATTCTTTTCATTGAAGGTTTACTGGTTTTGTTCCTTATCTTGAATTTGTGGTTTTCATTCAACCAGTTTGGTGTAATTTGATGAAACATTTGCTCTATATGCATTTTCTTTTTAAGCGGGCTAGTTCGTACTCGAATGCATCAAGGAAGTGCTAACTTGTGTACAAGCAGGCAATCCTTTACATGAGAATAATTTGTCGTACAGATTTATTGAGTAATACGTTGGTTTAAAAATATGTTGTCTTCTTAATTTCTGCATGCTCACAGCCATGTTACACATGAAGGAGTGTCTACTCAATTGTAAACTCATTTTGGATGGTTAACAACAAAATGCTAACATTTTCTACTTAATCCAGGGAAGTTGAGAATCTCAAGAAGCCTTTTATGCCTCCCAGGGAGTCACATGTTCAAGTTTCTCATTCTATGCCACCCCAGAAAATTGAGATCTTTAAATCTCTGGAAGACTGGGCCGAGCAGAATATCTTGGTTCAGCTTAAGCCAGTTGAGAAGTGTTGGCAACCACAGGATTTTTTGCCGGATCCTGCTTCTGATGGATTTGATGAGCAAGTCAAGGAGCTTAGGGAAAGAGCAAAAGAGATCCCAGATGATTATTTTGTTGTTCTGGTTGGGGACATGATTACAGAGGAAGCACTCCCTACATATCAAACTATGCTGAATACCTTAGATGGGGTTCGGGATGAAACAGGTGCAAGCCCGACTTCCTGGGCAATTTGGACAAGAGCATGGACTGCTGAAGAGAATAGGCATGGTGATCTTCTTAACAAGTATCTCTACCTGTC
>JAOXYD010000005.1:7357502-7368189 GCA_028565735.1 Pinacopodium congolense | reverse complement strand
TTAATATTAATTTTTGTGTGTTTTTTATATTTATATATTATTTTTTAAAATTTTTATATTATATTAATGCGTTGTACTTCACTTTTGATCGAGATTTAGACTTTTTCCGTCTATATTTTGTACATTTCCTTGGAGTTAAAAGTCCTGAGGACAATAATGGAGCCCATTACTACAATTTTCCTTATATTTTTTGTTCAGCAACTTGAGTTTGTGAGGCTACTACATTTGTTCTACATCAAAAGTAGAACCTAATGAACAAGCTCTAAGTTGCTTGCTTGATCTTGCTTGGACATGGTTATTGAATTTAAAGGACTTTTCATGATTAACTGTTGATCAATTGAAATATTAGCGGTTATTCGTAAATATTATACATTAAGAATAATAAATAATTTTAATACAAATATTAAATTATGTATTTGCGATCATATTAACTAAGTTTAAAATATTGAGAATAAGGACCTTTTTTCAAAAAATCTATAGAAACAAGTATTTTGTGTGAAATAATGTTTTAGCTTATTCTTCTAACTTCCAATTACCTCAATACAACGTCCTTGTAAAGGTTAAACAGGAATTCATAACAACCTACTATGTTTATTCTTACCATATTAAACTAAATCACTTAATTAGTTATTATCAAAATAATAACTTGTTAAGCACTGTAAATTTTAAATGTGTGTATGTTACCACATTTTCATTCCACGTTAATTACATTGAACTTTTATTATCATTTAATTTTTTATTTTACACCTGGTACCTTGAAAATTATTATTTACTCCCTAGTAAATTGTTTAGTTATCGTATATATTACATTAGTTTTTCTTTCTATTTATATCTCTAAAATGACTTCATATTAGAATTTAATAATTTTAACACTAAGTTAAAAATATATGAAAGCAGTAAGTGATATTATTTCAACTATGAAAAGTGAAATAAAAAAAGGTTAAACTAAAAGGTATCCCAATATATTTAACTCAAGTATCAATCATAAGTTTATTTGAAAATTGTTATAATTTCTAACAAATAGTGTGGGGGTTGGTCTTAATATGGTATAAAATAGAATAATTATCCATTAATGTTTGGTTTGCTTATCTCACTTCGGAATTAAGTTGTTAATAAATTGAAACAATATAAGTTCATATGTTAATTATTATTTTCATACTAATTCGACGTTTTATTCAATTTGACCTAAAAAATTCATGAGAGTTTTCAAAAATCATTATTATTATGTCAAATTCCTATATCGAATCAAAGTGATTCATACTTAAAAAATATATTGGTAGCTCACACTATATCAAGTTTCAACTCCATGTATCCTTTTCTTACAGATTTAGAAACAAAAAGATAGAAATTATAATATCCATTAAGCATACTCTCAATTACACGCTACAGTACTGAAACTTGCATTAACGACAACACAACTGCAAAATGGGAGCCATAGGACAGGATCAGAAGACAAACATCCACGTTTTTAACATTGCCTGCTTTTGTTTATCAACATATCTGAAAATTACTGTTCCCAAGATACTGGTCTCGGTCACAGAATGGGGGCATTATGTAGATAGAATACATCATCCATCAATGTAATAATGCAGATGATAAACACTGACATCATTTATGACTATGATTAGTTGGTAGGAGTAGGAGTGGGAGTAGGACTCCAAGAGTGCAACCCAACTTCAGAACTTTGAATTCCATAGACCCTTATTGTCAAATGGCTATGATGAATCCTTCTTATTCCAAGTCAATTGGCGAAGGTTAGGCCAACAACGAGAATTAGCAAAAACTTTCTTCATAGTTATTTGGCAATTCCCATAAGATTTTACTATATGAAATAAATAATAATAATAATTAAATAATTAAAAACAAAATTTATTTTATATAAAAAATAATATATCGTTTTTTCTTAATATATATGTGTGGTTATACTGATTTCTACAGGTTAGATTTGATTCCGGCGTGAGTTATCTTGTAAAAAGTCCCTGTTGTTAGGTCCCGAGGAGGAAGTAAGGCCAGTATAGCACCAGCTTCTGCCGCGTAGGCCGCGGTGTAAGTGCCTTTGCCGCCGGTCATGGAAGTCTGAGTGAAGCCAGGGCAGAAACTATTTACGCTTAGTAATCCTCCGTTGTCTTGATAATGCCTTGCCAACACCTCAGTGTATGCATTTAGTGCCATCTTTGATACTGCATAGTCTGTCCAATAATCTGGCCAACCTTGACTCTTCCACGTACCCTTCTTCACATTTTCAAGAAACAAATTCACCATCTCCTCAATCTGTTCCACCCTGAGTGTTTCACTTTCTAGCATCTTCCTCATTATAGGGTTTCTCATCTTCTGCATGAAGAAAATGGTTGAATAAATGCGTAATTAATTTGAACATTAATGAAGAAAAATCCTTACAATTGCAATGTGATTTGAGAACGCCCAACAAAATTTTTTAATTATAAAATATGACGGCTCGTCAGTATTTTATTTTTTTGGGAAAAAAATAAAAATTTTCTTTGCAGTTTTACTCATTCTAAAAATTGATATTATGTTAATATTTTGTGACATAAAAAATTTACAGAAATAATTTTTGCCAATTGTTTATGAAGTTATTATAATAAAAACTGTTATTAGAATGACATTGGAGTAATCACAAAAATTCTCGCACTTGTATAACGATTCAATTTTATGATAAATTTTGTTAAAATAAATTAATAAAAATTTAATAAAATTAATTTTAAAAATTTTAATATTATAGAATATTTCCACAATTTAAAATAATAAAATATTTTTGAAGAAGGAACGACAACTACTAACAAATATCTGTATCTTTTATCCTAAAAAAAAACATATAATGTAATATTCTTCATTTAAGCGTAAAAATAAAAAAGTAAATTACTTACGTCAAACGAACCCAGTCTTGAACTAATATTAAGGATCCTGCCTTTGGAAGCTGAATTACGAAAAAGAGGCAAAAGGGACTCCGTGAGCAATTTGGCTCCATAGAAATTGGTCTTCATCACAGTCCCTGCGTGTTCGACCGAGTTTTCATGGAGACTGTTGAAAGATACACCTGCATTGTTCACCTGAAAGATATAACAAACGCCCTTTAAGTTAACCTTCTGACACGCTTGACAACAACATAAGACCTATCAAATGTATGTGACTTTTATCATATAATAGTGACTGTTTGAATATTATTTCCATATCCTTTGGAGCATCTGCAGATAAGATTACCTATCACAAGGATCGTTGGTCTAAAATATCGTCAGTTCCTTTCAGGTTGCCTTAGATTATTCTAAAACGGCATATTGAATAAGACCTTGTCTACAGTGTGAAATTTTCTATGCCATGTTGTCAACTTTAGAAGGAAGCACCATAGGAATTTAGACCGATGAATTGGTCATTTGAGTTAGGAAAATAAAATTTTAATTAGCCAACAAAATTAAAAAACAAAATTTCAGGCGAATAACTTAATTACTAAATTACTTTTGTACTAATATGCAATGGGAACATAAGAAAGATCTACAAGTGAGATCATGACATTACCATTATCGTTATCGTTATCTTGTTCGTACAACTTAATGTCTGATTGCAACTCAAGCCAATAGGAACTTCATAAACGATAAGATCCTAATAAGAAGACAAGCTATGAAATCATTTCTTAGGGATTAAGTTTTTCCCCCCAAAAAAACAAAATCTTTGTGGAATTTCAAACATGATAAATACTTTGCTTGGTTGTGATTAACTAACTATTCCCTAATCAAATCAAATAATGATAATATACCGGTCTAATTACAAAGAGACAACGCAAGCAGAACTATGCAGCACCACGTATGCAACACAAATACAAGATTCTCTTCTTTTCAATTACTTAACACCGCAACAGTAATCAACCATCTTAATGGTGTGCTAAGCACAATTAACTATGAGTTAAAAGACATGTTTGTGTTTAATAAACCATGTTCCCAAAAATGGTTAGAAACTTACTTAGTGAAATTAAGACTTGTTTTTGTGTGATACCCACGTTCCAGAAAATTGTAAGAAACTTACAAGAATGTCCAGTACTCCGAGGTTTCGTCGAAACCAGTCAACGAAGACTTTAACGGAGACAGGATCAGAGACATCAAGGCGATGAAAGTGTACATGGAGACCATGTTGTCTTTGCAACTCATCAACGGCTTTGCGTCCCCTCTCGGTGTCTCTGGCAGTTAAAACCACGGTGAGCCCAAGCTCTGCGAGCTTCTTCACCATCGAAAAGCCAATCCCCTTGTTCGCTCCTGTAACCACCGCTATCGTCTCCTTGGACCACCACCTGCATGGAAGAAGAAGAAGATAAAAACATTCACGTGCTGTTCCCGTACATGCGTAGAAATGTAGCCGGAAGTACCAAGTTTCTTCGGTTTACCTGGTGGTGGAGGGGAGGGAAGGAGCAGACACAATGGGACGTTCTTTAATTTCCATGTCGTTGAAGGAATGGAATAGATAATGCTGTTTTGGGTCGAGAAGAGAGTGTTACCTGCTACTTTGGTGAGGTATGAATATATATAGCGTATGATCTTCGTTGAAATGGTTTTATTTTAATTTCCAATTTTAAATGATACTAAGATAAATATATAAACAGGGCATCTTGGGATGGCAGCACGCTTCCTTTTTCTTAATTTTTTTCCGATTAATTTTTAATGAAATTTTGCCTTAATGAGTCATCATATTATATAAAACATTGGCTCTTAATGTTTTTAAAAGGCACTTGTAGGAATATTTTCTGGCAAACTTCCACTTTAATCGAGACCATAAACCCTGAACAAGTAGGTCAAAAGTTGAACTTTGATCCTATAAATAAAATTCTGGTTTCTATTGTATATACTTCCTTAAAAATAATCCTGGCTCCAATTGGTTTGAGGAAACGTGTGGAATATGAATAGGTGGTCCGTCCAGTTCCAGTCATAGGTGTTAGATAATGATAATTTTTAACTCGTCTCTTTGTTACTATAATCCTTACCTTTTCCTGACATTTTCCTGATCATAAGCTCACATCATTCATGACATTTTCCTTTCTAGTTTGATAAAAATTTGTACCCACAAATGAAAATCTGATAATATTTTTATATTTCGGTACATATATTGTTCATCTTTCATACGATATTTCCTATTAATTGGCAGCAACAAGATAGCATTCAACTCAATTTATGAACATTTCCAATTGATATACGAGACCCAAAAAAAAAAAAATTATAGTTGAGATTACATACAACAAATTATATATTAAAAAAAACTTGAAACAGAACATTAATTACTCTAATCTTGCACATACATATCCAAAGTTAACTTGGCAATGAATCTTGTGGTTATATATTATATTGTAGTATTAAATTTAACGTGTGCAGGCAGAGAAAATGACCATAAATGCAAAAGGAAGATGGAATCCAAATTGTTAACTAATTTAAGGAACGCCGGAATGGACTGTTTCCAACAGAAAGTATGGCCCATCACACTTGCATTGGAAAATTCGCCCACCCCATCCTAGGTATTATTATTTGTTAATTTCTTATTATATTCATAAGGCTACTGAATATGAAACCTCTGCATAATGAGAATAATAATGTATAAGAGTCTTAGTAATTCCAAAATATCTGATAAAAAACTATGCTTAAAAGTCAAAAATGGAAAGATCTAGCTTGTTTCTACATTAATATGCATTACTTAAAAAATGTGAAAATAGTCAAAGACTGATCCTTCTTGGAGTATTGGCAGGCGGGGTAAAGAAGCCTTTATTTTATTGACCAGACAACATAATATTTTATTAGCTGCAAACGTCTTACATTAACAAACTCTACATAATTTCAAGAGAAAGAGTCATGTTGAATTATAGTAAAAGATCCACTTAATAAGCTTCCGAGGACTGTTTAACCTGAAGTCCAATCAACACCATTTTCTCTTCTTAGACAGGATTAATTCCACTGAAGATGGTGAATATCAGCAACGACATATTAACAATGGAGGGTCGTTTTCATTCTTGTTAAAGACTCGTGATAATGGAAAGAAGGTCTGTTCGTACTCTGTTTTCAATCAATCTTAGATTCCATGTTCAAACGTTCATCTTTTCTTAGAATTCTACATAGGTACAGCCTGTTTGCCTTTTACGTCAAGGAATAAGCTAAGCCACTGTTTATGGTTTGCATGCTTGGAATCCACAGCAGAAGTGGGCTCACCATGCGCAGAAAGACGGGGGTAGGACAAAAAAAGATAGGAACTAACAAACTTTCGTTGTTGCTGATGTAGTTCTTTGGAGCCTAAAGCCAATTTGCGCGCCTTGTTCTTATCATATAATTATACGGCGATTTCATTATGAGAAAATGCTTGATTTTTGCCATGTGAAGTAGAACGGTACCATTTATATTTTTGTCAGACCCTATGGGGCTATGGCTTATCTGCCGTCTTTACAGAATCAACCTGCCAAGGCCTCTGCAGCTCTTTTTGACACGAAGGTAATAAACTAAAAGCATCACTAGTACACAACTTTTCGAACACCTCAACTTATAGTTTATATAACCCATTACAAGATGATGTATAACGTTTGTTAAACAGTTTTTATACTGATAACATTATGGATCTAACGTTGGAAAGTGACAAGCTTTACAAACTAGTTATTATAAAAGGATAAACTTTACCATAAAGTGACTTCAAGTAGTTTATCGGCCCATAGCTTCCTTAAAATCATGAACTGTTGGCAAATTAATAACAGATAAAAAGTAAAGCAATGGCATCATCAAGCACATTGCAAGCATTAATTCCACCCTTGAAAAAGTATGGGAGAAACGTGCACAAGAATCATGCTCAAGTGGAGATATTCAAAACCAAGGTCCAAGAAGTGATACCCGTGCAAAGGGTAGCGAAGAAATCATTTTGTATGAAATTGTGTACTAAGAGAGAAACCTAGGACTGAAATCTACTTTCTTGGAAACAACTCGAATATGCGAATTTCATGGCTCAGGCTGCATTTTCTCGCATTCTTCACGGATTGACTGGAAAAGAACTGTAGAAAGATAACGTTCACCAAAGCTTGGAAACACAACCTGAGTACACCCAAAGCCTCAAATTAGGTTAGATAAAAGAAACTGACATATCAGCAGTGCTGTATTTAGAAACATGTTTTCCACAATATACCATTTGAGGTACCAACTGAAACAGAGTAACCACGTTTAAACGTAGTTGTTCAGTTTAAATGTTCATTGTTCAGATAAAAAGGCAACTAGCTTTAATCTCTTGGAGCAAAGAAGCTCAAGCTAGTAGGAATAGATGCCTTGGTAAACCAGAATAATGTTTCTATAGGATGGCCCTTGTCTTAACAACAATTTATTCCCCAGTGAAGAAATTTTAATGCTGCAATGACACAAGTTGATGGCTTCCTAGCTGATACCAATAACAAGGTAACACCAGTTGACTTTGAACAAATTCCTTTTGAACAGCCTCTGTGCTTGGTTCTATATGATTAGACTTTCAGATAATTAAAGCAATCCAAGGGGTTGAACTCTGAAGGGCATTGTAGAATGAGCCGACCAACCAACCAAAATCATGCCTTCAAGAGACCAACTTCAACTTTCTCATTTTAACCCAGCAAAATCAGGGCATTCAGAGACATGGATGTAAAGTTTAAGCACTTATTGGTAAAAACCAAAAGACATCTTTAGAAAATAGTGGACATCAGGCATTACGAACACATCAATGCATTGTAATTAAACTTTTGTCCAGGTAACTTAATACTTATGCCTCTGTGAAACTATTAAACCAATTGTCATTTCCTACTTGAAAGGAGCCTTTGGTATCACAAGAGATAGATGTTTTAATTGACTGATGAGATGCGGAAAAACTGATCCCCGCAAACATGTCATAGGAAGGTGATACATAAAATATATATAAATATATATATACAGAAAGAAGCAACCTAACTGTCTTCAAGAACTATTAATTTTAGATTTCCTTTCTTTCAAAGACCCACCATAAATTTGTGAAACATTAACATCTTAAGTTAGTTGAACTTTTGGATCTACTGTTAACTAGCTTGTGTAGAGAAACCTTCGTTTTTCAAAGCCATGGCTAAATCCATAACTCAGTGAAGTCCATATTGTAAAGATTTTTCTGAAAAGAACTTACTGCAATCAATTTCCCTGCATTCTCTGGCCTCTTTCCGACCTTAATTGCAGCAGCTGCTGCTGCTCCAGAAGAAATGCCAACCTGGCAGTTGTTCATTTAGAAAAACATAAGTTTAAGGAGAAAGAGGAGGAATCAATATAAGTGCACAAATCTGGAGACATTTAGGTCGGAATCCAAGGGAAGGTAGGAACAAAACAAAGGACCTTAACCGGTACGGACAGCACAAGCATGATAGGTTTAGCACAAATGATATTTTATGTTCCTAGTAAAAGATCTTCAAAAGAAACCACTGCTATACCTTGCATCACACATCATGAATAGACAGCATAACACCGTCCACTAGCATGGATCTTGGGCTCAATTCAGATAATAAAGAAGGGACAAGTAATATGCATGTCTCATGCATTATACATTCAGGTCCTTAGTCTAAAAAGAATAATGATGATGCAGCGTGTGGCAAATACCGTCTAGAAAGCCAAAGCCATATAATTTCAACTACCTAAGTCACAGAAACAATGACACCAAAAGCAAAATAATTCCAAATATCTAACCCAAAGACACAATGACATAGTCATATAGTTTGCCTTTGCCTCCCTCCTGCATTTCGGTTTAAGATTATTAACTGTTGAGTTCTTTTGCATCTATACCAAATGCAGAAGAGACTTGACAGAAATTTAACTATGGTCGCATGTCAAGCTTCTCGAAACTTAAATTCAAAGAACTAACCAATAAGCCTTCCTGGAGAGCTAATAGCTTTGCAGTTTCAATAGCTTCATCACTGGAAACCTGTTAGTCATACAGGAATGAGCAATATGCAATAAATGTCAGAATGGGCCATTTCAAGAACCACTCTATCAAACACATAAGAAGCACAAAATGCCAAAAAATGAAAGTAACAACTAAATTATAGGGCATACAAATTGTTATGATGGGCAAGTATTTCCTCTCCCTCTCTCTCTATATATATATTTATATATGGAAATGGGTTTTTACATCCACATACATGCCAAAGTGACAAATAAGTAATTAGACTAAGCAATGTCATGAAATTCTAAGTAGCAAGAAACAAGTACTGATGCTTGCATCTGTGACAAAATATACAATATTACGTTATCATGAAAAATAGCATTACCATGATGTGCTTTTTGCATAACCATTTCTATCCTCATTTTGAGGAAATTATGTACCCTTATTAAGAGAGAAAAGATCAATAAAGACACAAAGAAGATCGATTAACAGGAAAGCAAAACCCCACATCTAAGACTTCATCAACCACATCCTGATCCAAATTCTTGGGCACAAAACCAGCTCCAATCCCTTGAATCTTGTGAGGACCTGCATTTGCAAGCTTAAAGTGATGTGTTGATATTGCTCAAAGGATTGAACACCACATAGTGAAGTACTTTATCAGTGATAGTGACAGAAAACTAAACTATACCAGGTTTTCCCCCAGATAGAATATTGCTTTCGCGAGGTTCTATACCAATAACCTGACACATTCAATTATAGAAAAGATTAACAGCAAGAGGAATGTAAAAGAACAATAAGCAAATGGCTCAGCACAAGTGTCACAAATCGTTTTGCCCACATTATAAATTCGTTGACATCCTTCTATCCTACATTTGATCAGCTGCTAAAATTGAAAAAAACTGGAATGTGAATATTGTTGTGCTTTTGCAATTTTAAGCAGGAAACAATTACCTTTATTTTGGGATTCTTTTCCTTCAGGAACCGGCCAGCTCCAGAAATGGTTCCTCCAGTTCCAATACCTGCAACAAATATATCAACCTTGCCCCTTGTATCCTCCCAGATTTCTGGACCAGTTGTCTCATAGTGTATCTGCATTGAAATACACAATGAAGTGTTCCCAATTGATGTGGACACGGCCTTAAGGACTAAAACTATAATAACCAGGTAGATGTGCAATTAACTCATTGGAAAAGTAATCCCTATTGGATCATGAGTACGGTCATTTGAGTCATATCAAATTATGACTCGAGAAAATTTGACTCTCACAACTAACCATGAGCAGGACGTGTAAGCCAAATTTATGCTAATACTCTAAACATGTTGCATGAGCATCAAAGCTTACCTCCCCCAAATGAACTTTGGAACTGAAATTTAAATTTAGCCACATGAGCAAGAAAAAGAAGAGTGACCATTAACCTTTGGATTCGCAGGATTATCAAACTGTTGAAGCATATAGGCATTGGGCGTGCTCTTCAAAATTTCTTCAGCTTTCTGAACTGCACCTTTCATGCCCTTTGCTGCATCAGTTAAAACAAGATCAGCTCCAAAAGCTTTTAGAAGAACTCTCCTTTCCAAACTCATAGATGCTGGCATTGTCAAGATGAGTCTATATCCTTTTGAAGCAGCTATGAATGCAAGGCCAATGCCCGTGTTTCCACTTGTTGGTTCCACAAGGATACTCTAGCGATAAAATAAGATCATCAGATGATCAAATTGGAAAAGCTATCAAAATATATGAAGCTTGAAAATAATGAAAATAAAAAGGAAAGCTACACTAATGAGTTTAATAAGCTAAAAGGAT
>JAOXYD010000005.1:7346449-7357402 GCA_028565735.1 Pinacopodium congolense | reverse complement strand
AAATATTTCCCTATATAATTGCTTTTGCAATGGACAACTTCAGTAACCTCAGCATGAACAACACAAATGATATACAAAATGACTAAATGAAACTAGAAACTTGTTCAGATATAGGACACTTTGATCAATCAATTGGAAGAATTCTGTTTCTAAGGTCAATAGCAGTCAAATGATGAACTAAGGCATAAAAAAGACAAAGTAAGGAAGGGAACTTTAGTCTCTAAAGGAGCCATTTGTATATAAGTAATGTAATTCTGATATATAATGTAATTCTGATTATATCAGAGCCCATGGTGCAACACAAATATAATTCTCCGTTGTCAGACCGTGAAAACTGCTTAAATGAGTATATCTCCACACAAGGAAGTAAAATGATGAATTCATGCACGCATACAGTTTATAAGATGCTCAACCAATGAAACAGTCTTAGTGATAATGCAAATGTGTTGTCCTTACATGGATTAATTTTCATACCAGAAGTTAGCCAACACATACAAGCATTGATCTAGCTATATATTCTCCAGTCAAAGCTAGCTAGAAAGAATGCATGCCAGTAAAACCTGAACACAATAATTATCTGTTTCACCCTTTCCACTAAATTTCCACTCAAATAATTGATGAGAAGGATAGGAAGTTTTACATAAACCCACAATTATCAAAAAAAGAAATGGATCAGCCAACCTGAAAGATACATCAATTGCTAATTTACTATGGATGCATTAGATTGTATTACCTTGCCCGGTGTTATAAGCCCCTTCTGCTCGGCATCAGAAATCATACTATAACCTATCCTGAAACCAAACATCAGAAAAACTAATGAGGGTGGAAAAGATGAAACACTTGACAATAGTCTATTCCCTATGACATACTGGGAAATTAAATTGCAAAAGAAATACACTAGCCAAATGCCTTCTAAACTTCAATTATAAACAACGTAGCAGTCGATGTTATGGATAAAGTTCCAATTGATCTAGCAGTTGTTTTTTTATTAGACTAGGGGAATAAAAGAAACATCCATAGAAAGATTCTCACAATCCAATCCATCACCAAGCATCCAGTTATATGTACAATTTACATGTTGACGAAGGGCGTGATTAAACTAGTAAGCTAATCAGTCTAACCTGTCTTTGACACTGCTACATGGTTCCATGATCTCAAGCTTGGCAGCAATATTTGCAACAGAACCCTTAACGATATTGTTAAGGTATACCATTGGCGTTTTCCCTATAAGCTGTGTCGGAAAAGCAATCAGTATATAAGAAACATTATGAGTGTTAGTTTAAAGCCCGAACATGACTAAAGTCGCATGTCCAGTTCTTAACCTTGGTGATCAGATACATAAAAGAGTAAACTTTAACAGGGAAAAGGAAAGAAATAACTCTTCTACAAACATCTCAAATTAAAATGCACAACCAATTAAGCATCTCAAAACAATGAAAACCGATTGTCCGACCCTCCAACCCAACAAAAATGACCCACTTCAAAATTCGCTTAACGAATCAAAACAACCCCCATCAAAAGGATTTAGCCATTTAAAACACCAAAAGCGAAATAAAAATCCGAACTTTCTCATTCAATTCAAAGAACCCAACAGAGACAATTGTAAATTCATACAAAAACAAAATTGGGAGGAACCAAACCTGAGACACATCCTCAGCAATGTTAAGTCCCTCAACCTCAGTCTTCGGCTTAACAGAAACTGCCTTGCATGCCACCGAGAAACGAGAATATGAAGAGCAAAGAGACAAAGAGGGCTTTTTAGAAAGCTCCAGTGCCAGTTGACCAGGTAGTGATGTGCTGGGTCCGACCAAAAAGCAATATTTCAGGAGACTCAGAGACTGCGAATGTGATTTCCGAGAACTGCAAAACGGAGAAGTTGGCAAATTCATGTTCAGGGCAGATGACGACGCCATCTTTCCCTTCGACTCTCTTGACTACGTTTGATTGTATTCCTCTCTCTTATAAAAAGAACAAACAATGAAAAATATTGCTTTGGAAAGCCAGGTGCCAGTTGGCAAGATAATGTGGGAGGAAAAAGACATTAAGGAAAATAAACCTCGCTCGACGTAGGAGAAGTTAAATTTGGAAGCGAAAGTCTTAACTAAATTGACAAGCTGACATTTGTTTTTTTTATTGGTTTTTATGTCCACGTTCAATGAATGGGCCCAAAACGTTACTTTCAATGATTAATTTTCGTCAATTTGACACTTTCAACTATTTGTTTAAGGTCAAACACAAATATAAATCTCCAAGTAACTCCACTTTGATGTTGATCAGAGAATAAAATTGGGCCATACTGTGCTGTTTTTAGTCAATGAGGTAGACTGGAATTCATCAAACAAGGGTACAAAGTCACTTTTAATTGAATGAATAAATGGAATAATAACTTCTTTTTTTACAACACGGGAGCTCCCAACATCTTATATGTCTGCCCTTAATACAGGACAAAAGTACAAAAGATGTGATCATCCATAGTGATTTAAACTTCCACGAAACCCCATCTTAGAAAGCTCTTAAACCTGGAACTCCTCGGCCTGGCCTTTCCCATTTCTGACATATGATCCACCACCAGTTCCGCAAGCATTTCCGTTGCCTTCAACAAAGGCATAGTACCTAAGCAGAAAAGCAAAAGCAGAAACAACCCATTCCAAGCAGAAGATCAACACACCAAGTCCACCAGCCATCTTTAGTATCACCGCAGCATCCTCTTCTGTAACATAAGACTTCAAGTACCCCAAGAACTGACTCGTCTGAGTAAAGATAAGCACGGATACAGCCCCCTGAAATATCGCAGTCAGTGAAGTACCCATCATGTGAGCTGCATACCACTTGCTGGACCCCGACGACGCCACGGTGCAGCCGGTGACCGCTCCGACGATGGTGAAAATGTGGAGAAGGATGAGGAAGAAGCCGCACAGAGAAGGGTACAAGCGAAGGGAGAGTGTGAGGAATATGCAACTAGAGGCTGCACACAAGAGAAGGTAGTTCGATGTAAGGAACATCTTGTACTTGTGGGGGTGAGACTGAGCCACATACCAAGACTTGTTGCTGATGGAAAGACCCATTTCAAAATTTGTGAAGAATTCGAGATTCTGGAGATGGGATTGAACTTTAACAGCCAAAATCTACCTTTGGTCGTAAGAAAGATCGAGTCTTCTTTTAATTAAGTTGAGAAGCGAGGCGCAGGCTATATAAGGAGGTTAAAAAATGACCGTTGCAAGGGACGTGTGAAGTAGAGCCAAAGCTTTATTAATAATGGCTTGCAGTGCTGGAGATTCTGTACTGCAAAGAGCTTCTAACGGCTAGTTGTAATGGCTTTTGGTTCCGTTCTCTTTGTTAGGTGTGAACTATGAGAGATTAGTGTCTTTTTTATTGGCATATGTTTATTGAATAGTATGGACCTACCATTGCAAAGTTACTCTTCTTTTTGACTGTGTAATGATAAAATTTGCAATTTTGTATATAATTTGGTAGGTTTTGCAAACTTATATATAAATTTATATTCAATAACTTTGAGAATAATTTAGAGCAATTGAACTAGTTCAAAATTGGGCAACAAGATTAATAAATTAATTGTTTAATTTATAAAACACTTAAGACATTAGAAATATATTGTATTTATATAAATATTAGAACATCAAACTTATTATTTTGTTAGAGTTGAGTCTAAATGTTACTTTTTAATACTAAGAAACTGGTCTAATTAACAAAAACAATGTTTTAAACTCATGTCGCTTTTTTTTTAAATTATAAAACTCAATTATAAAAAACTTAAATGTAAAAATCTATAAAAATATTTTATTCTCATTTTTCTTCTCTATAAACACATTTCCAAACATCAAAGAGAACTTCTCTAATCTATTTCTCAAAATAAAGGGTACATGAAAAATCAAACCTAGCTGGCACTTACATTATATGTCAAATTCAAAATAACACCCAGAACAAGGTGCAAAAACTAGAAGAGATTTTGTAACCTTCCCATCATGTCATGCCTGCATAACGTAGAAAGAAATTTAGCATAAAACACCCTTCCACATAGGGATGCTCACCACCACAACAGAAGCAGCAAGTTTACCAATAATAATTATCTTTTCAAACTATTTGTGCAAATATATTTATTTACCACTGCTAAGCTCACAAACTACACTGATGTACATCTAGCTTGATACCATTCACATTCTAAGTTCACAAGTTAATAAGACAATAAGCATACCATTGACATTTTGTTAATGTATGGGTTTACTTTAGTGGTTTTAACTTAAATTGTAATGTGTTTTTAAGTTAGGATTAGCTAGTTGTTTAAGTCATGATATTGACATCTGGACATTTTATTATCAGTTGACTTGTCGACTTGTATATATAGTAGCTTGTACAGACCTTTTAATTGATTAAGTGAATAAGATGTACTAAGTTAATATTTTCTATATCTCAATTCTGTTTATGGTATCAAAACCTAAGGGTTCTGTTCGATTAAGCCATAAGCTTCGGTTGAAGACGGTCGACATGCGATTTCTTTGGTTTTTTGAAGATTGATAGGTGTTCATCTTGAATCGATGTTATCTGCTTATTTCACTTTCTAATAGAGGTTCCAACAAGTAAATCGATTGACGAGAGCAGTCTAGGAGTGAAGTCTCAAAGCGATGGAGATGTTTTGCTCTTGCAAAACTCTGATCATCCAGGTATGGTGCTCGTTACTACACCTTTATCTAAAAGTATTTTTCTATTTTTTAGCCAGACTATTAAAATTGCTCTTAAGGCAAAAGTCAAGTTGGGGTTTATAGATGGAAGATGTGTGAAACCTAGCTCAGATTCTAATGATTATGACTAATGGATCTGAGTTGATTGCATGGTGAGATCATGGCTTTTAAACTCTATTTCAAAAGAGATACTTAAGGCGCTTATTTACACTAATTCAGCCAAAGAGTTGAAGAAATGTATGGTAAGTGTAATGGACTCCCTTCTATACCAATTACAGAGGAAAATCGCTTCTATTTCTCAAGGAAAGTTGTCATTAGTAGTGTATTTCACCAGACTCAAACATCTTTGAGATGAACTAATCTATCTTATACCAGTCCCTCAGTGTACATGTGGTTTATAGAAGGCAGTAGCTGATTTGACCTCCTTTAATTAGTTTATACAGTTTTTAATGGGTCTTATTGTAGGGTATGCTCATATTTGCAACCAAATTCTAGTGATTGAGCCTCTGCTAAGTGTTTATCAAGCATATTTTATGACATTGAGGGTAGAGAAAACTCATAAGCTTAAGAAGATGCATTGGGAAGAACAAACACAAGAAAAAAGGAGCAATCGACAAAAGGCTTCTGCACTGTGATTACTATGACAAGAATGACTATGTTAAAAAGAATTGCTTCAAGTTACATGGCTTTCCCGATTGGCACAAAGCTTTATCTGAGCAAAAGTAGAAAGACTCATCCATACAAAAGGGTTTTCTAGCCAATGCTGTTGAGATTAAACAGGATGATCTGAAGGATGCTACTTCTCCTACATCAATAATATTTGAATTGGTCAAGGCTGAAGTCATGAAACTAATGAAAGGCTCTGGTTCCTTGGATCCTGTGAAGGTCAACTTTGCATATTTCGACGAATTTGCAAGTACCATTCTTACTCATGCTTTATCTTGCCTTGATTTAATATGATATGATTTTTAGATAGTTAACACAGGTGTCTCTAATCATATGTGTGCTAATTTTTCACTTATAACCAGGCCTTTAAAACCTGAAAATCTTGTACCTATGTATTTTCATAATGGATCAATTAAGTTGGTCCATCATATAGATGATATTGAATTTAGAAACAATTTGATTCTCACTTATGTCTTACATATTCCTGATTTCAAGTCTAATATGCTTTTTGTCAGTAAATTAAGCTATATAGCATGGATTAAATTTGAATTTTTTCCTTTCCACTACATCTTGCAAGACTTGAAGACTAAAGAAATATTATGAATAAGCAAATTAGTTAGGAAGTTGTGTATTCTGGATAGGCAATCTTTGTCTACTAATACTATCTCTCAGTTTTCTTTGTTATCACATCATTTATATTCTAAACTTGATTCTTCAGTTCATGTACATGATGTTTCTGATGTTCATATGTGGCATTAATGATTAAGCCACTCTTCTTTCATATACTAAGACATATACCTTTGATTATGAATAAATTTCCTATTAATGAATCTGTTTGTGAAATATGTACTCTTGCCAAATAGTAGTGTTTACCTTTTTCATCTGGCAAAATTCAGACTACTAAAATCTTTGAACTTATTTATGTCAATATTTGGGGACCTTATAAAGAACATTTGATTTCAGAGGGGCATTATGTGCTTACTATTATAGATGATTTTATTAAAGTCACTTAGACCTTTTTAATGCAACACAAAACTCAAACTTGAGTTTTTTATAGACTTTTTGTAAGATGGTCCTTACTCAATTTCAAACTATGATTAAAGTAGTTCAATATGATAATGGATCGGAATTTTTGAGTGCTAGTTGTCAAGCCTTTTTTAGGGATCTTAGCATAAGTCATCAAAGATCTTGTATCTACAGCTCACAACAAAATGGATTGGTTAAATGAAAGTATAAACATCTTTTACAAATAGTTAGAGCTTTAATGATTCAGGCTTGCTTACCTAGAATGTTTTAGGGAGACTCTATCTTGACTGATACCCATATTATAAATAGACTACCTACACTAGTTTTATACTAAAAATCACCTTATGAGGTTTTTCATAGGTGTTCTCCTTCTTATGACTAGTTCAAAACATTTGGTTGTGTTTTGTAACTGATGTTTTTACCAATTAGGATAAGTTTGCACCAATTGCCCATCGATGTGTTTTTCTTGGTTATAGTTAAGGATAGAAAGCTTTCAAACTTTTTTTTCTTGATTTTAACACAATTTTAATCTCTATATATGTTGTATTTTATGAACACCTCTTTCCTTACAAACTCATTAATTCCTCAGATCTTGGTCCTTCTTTACCTGTTTCCCATTCTGACACTAGTTCTAATTCAACTCCTTGAGTACCAATGGGTCACCCCAACTATTTCTGATTTTCATATTTCTTCTCTTTCTCCTGTCCCCTTTCTAGACCTAATTAGTTCTCATTTCCCTATTTCTTCTCTATCTCCTGTAAACTTTCTAGACCCAATTAGTTATCTTATGTTGAACCAAAGGAGGTTCTAATCTTAGTTTTGATGATAACAAAATATATTGCTAGTAATGATTTAAGCTTGCATGGTGATATTCAAAGATAAGTTATTTCAAGATGATTCCATGTGTAAACTTTGAAGTTTGCAGGACTAAGATGAAGTTAAAGGAAGAACAAGAGATATGGAAGCTACAAGACCTTAGTTAGGGTGTCTTACATATAATTGTAAGTTTCACTTATTGTCCAATTGACCTAGGGGCTCAACATTGATGCTGCATTACATGTAGTCACAAGTTGTATAAAATTCAATTTCATAGCAAATATATTTTTTAAAAGTTAATTAAATCATGTTGATTTGTTATATGGTCTCAAATTGTGTCTCAAGACTTGTTTGATGTCCTATTTTATACTAGGATAATATTTGAAATTCATTGAATTTGTTTAAAGTTGGTATACATCCTCTTTCAATGGCTACTTGCTTCCTTATTTAGAATTACTTGTTTCCTTATTTAGAATTAATTCAAGAAAAACCCTAAAGCATCCAAGAAAAATATAATGCAGCCACAAAAACATACCTAACGTTGTCCTAGATCTCTCATCTCTCTCAACTCAAGTTTTCATGCACTCAAAACAAGATTGATAGGTTATCTTCTCTAATCTCTTCAAACTACTACGATTCACACTATTTTGTTATTTCTCATCCCTATCATCTTTTATCTAATTGTTTAAATTGTGAGATTGCTATTATCTATTATAATAAGTATTTGTGAGTTTGTTTAATCATAGTTTCGATTTTTAAGTTTATTATTTTGATAGGTTAGAGTTTTATCTCACAACTGCATTGAAACATGTTCTATTTATTCTCATATGATTTATATATTGATTCTCGATACATAAATCTGTTTAAAAAATTCTAATATTATGATTTTTGCTTTTCCTAAGATTTTTAGAGGTTTTCTTATTTTTGTTTTAATTTTAGGAAGATTATTTCTTAGGTTTCAAGCCTATAAGCATATTCTTTTTAGAAGTATTAAATTTGTCTAAAATTTTCTGTCATAGATTTCAACATATTTCTGGACATTTTAATCAGTTTCTAAAATCATAGAAAATTTATTTTCTAATTGTCCAAGTGTCTTAGAGTGTTTTAAATTTTTGTTTCAAATTTGTTTAAGGTTATTTTAGTTGCTTTAAAAATTGATTTCTAGACATACCTAAACTGTCACTGTTTTCTGGTCTTGAGTTAACTACATCTTTTGATTATATAAATTAGTTTTAGATGTGCAAGCATGTTGTGTTTAGTTTTTATATGATCTTAGGATTATGTAGGTATTTTCATCTTTATTTTTTAGCACTTATATCCTCTATTTAAGATCCAAATTTGCAGATTGATTAAATTTATTCAGATTTCGTGCACTTACTTGCATTCATATATTTGAGTATCTAAATCTGAAGTTTTTTCTTCCAAATTATAGTTTTTTGTTTGTTTAAGTCCTCAGGAGCTTCATTGGTTATTTAACTTAATTTTTAGGCTTATTTAACTATTTATAAGTATTAGTTTTCTTATCTATCAAATCTGTCTAGATTTAGATTAAGTGAATATTTCAAATTATGTTTCATTATCATACAAATTTGTGTGTGCATCAAATTTGCCATATCAAGTTTGTTTAAGAATCATTAGTTGTATTGATCATTCATTTCATTAGTGAAAATATTGGAACCTTTAGTTTAATTGGAACTCAGCTCTTATAGTCAGGTATTATTGTATGATGAATGGGTTCATGCTATGCAGTAGGAATTGGCTGCTTTAAAAAAGAATGATACCTAGGAATTAACTATTTTTCCTAAAGGAAAAAAGACTATTGGTTCAAAATGGGCTTATAAACTTAAACTAAACCCAGACAGGAGTGTAGAAAAATATAAAGCTAGGTTGGTAGCCAAGGGCTATAACTAGCTTGAATGAGTATATTACACTGTGGTTTTGTCTCCTATCACCAAGGCAGTTACTGTTAGATTATTTCTTACAGTTGCTTCTTTTTATTCTTGGCCAATTCATTAACTTGATATTAATAATACATTTTTACATAGTTATTTACATGAAGATGTATATATGCTTCCATTTGGAAGTTATTCTACAACTGTGCCTATTTAGATTTGTTGACTTAAAAAGTATCCATATGGCCTGAAACAAGCTTCTCTAAGTGGAACATAAAGTTTACAACTTAATTGCAATATTTTGGTTTTCTGCAGTCCAAAAATGATCATGGCCTCTTTTTTAAATTTATTGGTGACCCCTTTTTAGCCTTAATAGTGTGTGTTAATGATGTTTTATTTATAGATCATTTGGAAGATATTATTGTTGAAGTTAAACAACATTTTCATGACAAGTTTACTATTAAGAATCTTGGTCATGCTAAATATTTTCTTAGATTAGAAATTACTCGTTCTAAGTATGGTACCTTGTGAATCAACGAAAATATATTTTAGATGTGTTACAAGATGCAAGGTTGTTGAATGCCAAGTTTGCTTGAACTCCTTTTCCTTCAACTCTTTGACTTACAGTAAATGGAACTTCTATTTTACCTAATCCAGCCTTTTATAGGCGTTTGTTAGGTCGTTTGTTGTATTTAAGCTTCATCCAGCCTGATATTTCCCATAATGTTCAATAGTTAAGTCAATACATATAGCATCCTTACCAACATTATTGGGATGTAACCATGCATTTGCTTTGATATCTCAAAGGATGTCCTTCCAAATGGTTGCTTTTTCTAGCTTCTAATTACTTTCATCTTCAAGCTTATTCAGATGCAGACTGGGAACTTGTACCGATTCTCGAAGGTCTTTAACAAGTTATTGTGTTTTTCTTGACCTGGCTTTGGTTTCTTAGAAGACCAAGAAGCAATTATGGTATTCTGGTCTTTTGCTAAAGCTAAATACCCTAGCATGGCTTCCACAGTTTGTGAGTTGTTATGGTTGTCATATTTGCTTAAAGATTTTCATATTTCCCTTTAACACCTATGCCTTTTTTATGTAATAATCAAGTTGTATTGCACATCACTACTAATCTTGTGTTTCATGAATGGACAAAAAACTTGGATATTGATTGTCATTTGGTTCATGATCAGTTTAAGTGCGGTTCATTACACCTATGCATATCTTTGACAAGTACAGATTGCTACTTATTTACTAAAGTCTTGGTAGCTCTAACATTTTCTTCTCTCTTGTCTAAGATGGGTTTATTGGATATTCCTTCATCAGCTCCAATTTGAGGGGGGACTATTAATGTATGGGTTTACTTTAGTGATTTTAACTTAAATTGTACTATGTTGTTAAGTTGAGATTAGTAGGTTGTTTAAGTCATATTATTGACATCTAGACATTTTATTATTATTTGACTTGTTGACTTGTATATATAGCAACTTGTACAAACCTTTTTAATTGATTAAGTGAACAAGAAGTATTCAATTAATATTTTATCTATCTAAGTTCTGTTCACATTCTGAGTTCACGAGTAAATACAACAATAAGCATTAAGAGAATATGTAAATTTTGATTCTAGCAAATGATATTCGAATCTCTCCAAGGTAAATATGTTTCTCGCTACCGCAATATACAATAATTGGTTCAATTGAGAGGAAAACACACTCATTAATAGATCCAGTATGACCAGGAAGCTTATACAATATGCATCAAGAAGTTTGTGTCCTAGATATAAATCATGCCATTTGCTTCTAGCTATAACCTTGCTCCCATTCAGAGACCAAGCACATTTTAGTAAGTTCTTATCAAAG
>JAOXYD010000005.1:7318473-7338598 GCA_028565735.1 Pinacopodium congolense | reverse complement strand
AAACTTAAACCATTAGTGATTAAGCATGTTTTGTTATCATCAAAACCAAGATTGGAACCTCCCTTGGTTCAACAAATTTAATTAGATTTATCAATTAATAAGTTTTTTAGTTATAAATAATTGATAAATAAATTAATTAGAGTTAATTTATGGTATAATAAAAATTATTTATTGATTATTTATAAATTCATATGTAAAGTCAAGTAGAAATATTGAAATATATTTCAGGAAATGAATATTTTTATCATTCAAATTTATGAAAAAAATTTCCAAGATTATTTTTAATATTAGTATTATGAATATAAACATATATTTTAAAGTTAATTTATTTTGAGTTATCAATTAATCATTTTTTTCTATAACTAATTAATAAATTAATTAGTTAAAGTTAATTTAAGGCATAAATAAAAATATTATTAATTGATTATTTATGAATTCATTTGTATAGTGAAATAAAAAATATTAAAATATATCTTATTAAGTAATTATCACATGACCATCCTATATTTTTCACTTTTTTCAAATACCCTCAGTATTTTAAAAGAAATTTCATTGTACACATTACCATGTTTTCTACCACATTAGCACAACCTATTACGTTAATTGCCACGTCGACGAGAATTGTTCTAGGGAGTATATTGATAATTTTACTAAAATACAAGGAGGTCTGGGAAATTTCTTAAATTATAAGGAGATATTTGATAAAATTGAAAAATATAGAGGGCCCTGTGATAATTACTCTTTTAGTTTTTTACTAAAAATATCAAGCAAACAGTAAATAAAGTAATAAAAATAGAAATAATATCAAATGAGCCATAACTTTTCTTTAACTTCTTCTTCATTTGGCAAATTTTGAAAGTCACAAATTAATAAAATTTTATTTTAAAACTAATAATTAGTATTGTTTCTAAAATCTTAAAAATAAGTACTTTCTAGTAACAAACTCCATATCATGTTGGAACAGGGAAATTTTCAATGCTTAATCATCCCATCATGAAGTAAATTCATATTAGGTTATAAAAAGGTTAAATCTAAAAATGTTTGAGCTCAACTTTTTTCAAATAAATAGAAATAATTTTTATACTTGTTTTTAAGAAAGAAACCTTGTTTCCCTTTCCCATCCTAATTATCTTAAAAACTGTAATTTCAATTGTTGAATCTCTATCTTCCCCATCCTTCTTCCATATTGCTCTTTACTACATATGGTGGCTTTATTGTCTACATGCATCCCAAATTATGACTTAATCTTTCTTTGTCTGGAACCATTATCACCCTCTCCCTTCAATCTTGCAAACTTCACTTAGACTCTCAGTTTTCTTCTTTAACTGCTTTCACTCAAACCATCCCTAATGTCCTCATTGTCTCAAATCCTTAATGTTCCTCATTCTCTCGAACTGTCCTCCTTTCAAACCCTGAAGGAACCTTAATAACTATTTCCAAAAAAACCTTCCCCTAATCTTTAGCCAAATAATCTATTTCATAGCATTTGCCAAGCATAGAGGCTAAAACCTAAAACCCTATATCAAACTCCATTATTAGTTGGCCTTCCTTAACTGAATCATCGAGGTGATGTTTGGTATCATTTCTATTATTTTATAATTTTTAATTTCTTTTTCAATTTTTTTTACTATTTTAAAATTTTTATTTGATTAATGTTTATAATAAAAATTAAAAATAAGAATCTATGTGATTAAAATTTGTCATAAAAAATTAATTTAGTGATAACAATTAAATATGAAATAAATTCAAATTATTAAATCAAAACACTCTCATATACCTTGAAATAGTTATTAATTAATAAATTATGTTTATTATTCAATATAGAAAATTTTGTTCATAAAAAATGTTTATTAAATAGTAAGAAATTATATTTTTTATAGTTTTCTGTTTTTATTTTTATAAATTTATAAGTTATGTTTATAGAAAGAAGGACAGTAAACACATTTCTATCATTAGTTTCTTTACTTAGAAAAATATAAATAGAAAACCAAAAATAAAAACTCCACTAAATAGATCATAAATGTAAGGAGGTTGGAGAATCCTCAAACCCTAATCTTATATCATGGAAATCCCCTAATCCTTCTCTCAAATATCACCCCTAAAGATAGAGGACGGATGTATGATGGTTGAACCTCCATCCTTAGTTGCAGATAAGGGAATAGAAAAGCTAAAATATTTCTTGATAGGGATTTTCATAGAAAAGTGATTGGCATACTTAATGGTGCATAAAGTTGTTAACTAAATATTAAGCAATTTTGGGCTGAAGAAAGTGATAAACATAGATGCCAATCATTTTCTCTTTAAATTTGATACCTAGGATGGAATTTACAAAGTGCTAGATCAAGGTTTGTAGCTTATCAGCAGTAGACCCAACTTCCTGCAGACATGTCGTATTAGATATCAACTTGAAATAAAGGTAATAAAGCACGCTTTAATCTAGGTTAAATTTAAACAGGTGTAGCCCAGAATGCAGGACCACCAAAGGTATAGCCAGTTCAATAAATAAACCATTATATCTCGATTATATGACAATTAAAATGATTAAAATCAATTTTGCAAGAATATATGTTGGAACGGAAATAGATGATAACTAGTTTGAAACTTATGAAGTTGAGGTTTATAATGAATTTAAGGAAAAGGAATAGAGGGTTATTAACATCACCTATGAATAGCCCAATAACACCTTACTTCAGCCTAAAGGAAATTAGATACCTATGAACAAGAGAACTAAAACAGGATCATTTGATGAATTATAAAAAAGGAATAGGCTCAAGGGTAAGCTCCAGCACAATACCAACTTAATTCTTATCACAATTAAACCTTGGAGCATACACCTCTTAAGTTGTGTTAAAACCAAGATGAAAAATTAACCAATCAACTCAGAGGATTAATCCCCTTTCACATAACCAACAATAAGAGCCTCCAGAAAAACTAGATTCCCAGGGAAAGCTATAGGCAGTGCCTAAAAACAAAATACCATCCCCCTATAAATGGTAACATCCAAACTCCTTTTCCTTCTAATGAGCATTTTAATTGTGAAACTAATCTGAATTTGGTATATAAAACCAATATGATAAGTTAGAGAGTAATATTCCAAGATCTCTATGAAGGGTTAAGAGGAAATATAAAAAGAAAAATAAAGGATAAGGATAAGGATCTAAATTTCTTAGTGACTTATTCCTATTTATGTCTTTTGTCTTTTAATATGTGAGAGGTTTAAACTATAATAAGAAGTAATTAGGGGTCAAAAACTACCTAAAAAGGGATAAGCCCTTTTTTTATGCCTAATAGAAACTAAGATTAGATCTCCTCTTTTGGTTAATAAAATCTTAGGCATTTTTTTTAATAGTTGGATGTCTTCTAGTAACTTGTACACCAATTGCAATGTCAAAATTTTTGTTTCTTGAAACCCCTTTGAAATCACTTACTCTACTTTGGTTATTTCTGGACAAATAATCCATCTCAAAGTATCCTCTTTTAAAGTAAGCTCAGAATTCTACATATCTTGCATCTATGGTTCACCTCATTGATAAGCCCTTTAGCTCTGACCATTTTCTTATAAAGATTTACATTCCAACCTTCTCTAAGAAAAGACATTCCTCTTTCAGATTTTTTTGATTTTCTATCCAAATATCAAAACTTCCTTAACTTAATGCAATTTGCTTAGTTTACCCCTATAAAAGGAACCCTTATGGTTTTTTTAAACAGTTTTAAGCTAATAAAGCAAGCTTTGAAAACTCATAACAAGGAGTATATAGGGTATCTAAACCTAAAAATAGAAAAACTCATAAGGGAACTAGAATTTATGTAATCTCTCCTACATACTCACCCTTCCAATAACTTCCTCATATCACAAGAGAACAAAATTACTCATGGCTTTTACTCAACCTTAAAAGATTGGGAATATTTTTTAGACAATTCTCTAGTATTTCCTAACTGAAAGAAGGGGACAACAATTCAAGATTCTTTTTCAATTTAGTCCTTTCAAATAGAAATAGGAATAACATTTACTTTATAACAAATGAAAATAGTTAAATCTTGTCCTCACTAGAAAATTTCCATGAACATTTTCAAATTTTTTCCAAAGTACTATAGCAATGGGTAGAAAGCAACTAACTGACCTTTAAGTCCTTAAATACTTCATAAATCAATTCATTCCTCATTCATTTATTTATCCCCTTCTTAGCTTTAGAAATCCATTAGTCCTTCATTAACTTCAATCCCTATAAAGCCTTAGGCCTCTGTGGTTTTATTAACTTCTTCTTCAAGAAACCTTAGACCATTTTACGAGAAGATATTATCAAAACCATTTTAGACATTTTTAAACATGGAAAACTTCTTAAATAAGTTAATTCAACTTACATATCCTTTATTCTTAAGAAGACAAACTCTTCCAAAGTTAATGAAGATAGGTTTATCCCTTGTTGTAACATGATTTATAAAGTTATTTCTAATCTGTTAGCAAATAGGGTCAAACATGTCCTTCTTTAATCATTAGCCTTAACCTAATTATCTTCATTAAAAGGAGAAGAATTGAAGGCAATCTAATCCTTGCCCATGAAAATTTTTAAGAATTGTCATTTAAACATAAGGCATGATAGATGTACCTTCAAAATTGACCTAAAAAATGCATTTAACTCCATCCAGGGGATTTCATCTTTAAAACCTTGATTTTATATAGCTTCCATAGCATATTCACTCTCTAGATTGAAAGAATTTATATCCCCACCTTTTCCATCCTTATCAATAATGAACCCTTTAAATTATTCAAGGGCATCCCTTATCCTCCTATATTTTCATTATTTATATGGAAGTCCTCACCTAGATCATTCACTCCTTTACCTCAAATAATAAAAATTTTCATTTTCATTATAGGTGCTCCAAAATCAAACTAAATCATTTGTTGTTTGCTAATGATTTATTACTCTTTTGTTAAGAAGATATTAACTCAATCCATATCCTTTTCCAAGCTATTTCCATGTTCTCTCAACTCTCTGGCCTTAACATCAATAAATTTACAAGCTAACTATGCATCAAACTTTGAAATTTGTAACCCACAAAATTCCAACATTCTTGATATACCTTTAAGCAATCTACCATCAAATACTTGGGTATTCCTCTCTTTTCTTCTAAGTTAACCGAAAGAAATTATCTGTCACTCCTATATAGGATTGAAAAAAGAACCTCTTCCTGGACAATAAATTACTTTCCTATACAAGAAGGCTTCAACTTATAATTTATGTTCTTTCAAGTTTCCAAGACTTCTGGTCCTCTTACTTTCTCCTACATAAATCCATTCTAAAGGATATCAACAAAATGATTAGAAACTTTGTGTGGACAAATTCTCATAGTAATCATCATAAGTTAAGAATTAGTTAGGATTAAGTTTGTAAGCCTAAAAAAGAAGAAGGGTTAGGCATTAAACATCTAAATTCATGGAAAAATTCAAGTTGGTTAAGAGGATTTGAATTTTATTTAATGATATTGAATCCTTATGAGTAAAATGGACACATAGGGTTATAATAAAAACTAAAAGCTTTTGGAACTCGAAACCTAACAATGGGAGCTCTTAAACTTAAAGGAAAATTATAAAGGTTAGAGATGTTTTTAAAGGCCTGTTTAGGTTTAGAGTAGGGAATCGACACTTTATTCTTTTTTGGCATGGTCCTTGGTATCCCTTTAAAATCCTAAACAACCTTTTTACATTTAAAGAAATTTATAACTCAAAGTTACTTGCAAACCTACATTTCTAACATGGAATGGTAGTGGCCACACTCTAGTAATAGCCATATAAGTTTCCTCTCAAACTAATCCCAACTTTTTAACCAAACTCTTCAATCAATGACAAGTTGTAGTGGCTTCCTCATAACTCCAAAACCTTAAACGATTCCTCTTCCTACAAATACCTTCATCCATCTATGCCATTCTCCCCTAGATCAAGTTCATCACAAACAAATCCTTCCTAAACATAGTTTTATTTTATAGCTAGCTATACTCAATAAGTTGCCCATCGAAGACAAACTTGCACGTAATTATACACCAAATGTCTGCTTCCTTTGCCACTCAAATCAAGAATCCCATGATCATCTTTTTTTCAACTATCAGTTCTCTAAAAATTTGGACTTTAACCTAAGTTTAACGTCTCTATCTTGGCCCTAATCCTCCTTTATCTCTATCATCCAATGGATACTAACTCAGATTTTCTCTAGAAGTTTTGATCTGCCCTCTTAAAAATTATTACCTCAACTTATGTCTATATTCTTTGGCAAGAAAAAAATAACAAAATTTGCAAAAATCTTGCATCCCCTCTTAAGGGCATTATGTCTAAATCAATCAAGTTAGTTAAGGGAATATATTATTCAAGATGAGATAAGAACCTTTCCTTTAAATTTTCTAGCTTGTTCACCTTCTATCAACTCTGCCACAAACATTTTTATACTAGTACCCAAAATACTATTTGTAACTTCCTATTTGATGAAGGTCTTTAGATACACTCAAAGGAATGCCAGGGAGTATATGTCAAAAGTGAACTTTGTAAATTAGATAAGAACCAAGAAACATAAATTCCTATGAGAAAAAGGTTTATAAAAGAAGTAGATAAGTCAACATCATCCCCTACAGGAAAAATAGCTGTGGGGTCCCTCTAAAAGTGACGAGTTCAAAATGTCAAAGGCTCCATCAATCTGAGCTAACCAAGAGACAACCAACCTTTACTGGCTACGAAGTACTAAACTAGCTACGAGATCCAAACCCAATAGCTAGAATACAATACACAAAAGGAAAGATCTTGTATGCATAAAAGAGGAAAAGGAACTTGAAGTTCAACACTTGTAAAATAGGTCGTTCACTAACTTCCCCATTGATAACACCTAAGCAAAGAGAGGAAGAAGAAGACCCAAATCGAAATCCTAACAAAAAGATCAAACTACTAGCAGCCCTCCCTCCTCCCCTTAAAAGAGTTGTGGCAATAAGTAAAGTGGTAGGTAGGTTATATGATCTTGATGTCAACTTATTTACCGAGAAAGTAATAAATCAATACTCATTGTGTACTGTCGGTAATGTTATTGATCATGTTCATTCAGTTTCTTTATATAAACTTTAGCATCAAAGATTGATCCATTCTTCTATTCATGTACTTAGACACATTGATTATATAAATGACAACGATGATGATTTGAAAGATATATGTGATATTTGTCTCCTTACTAAACAACATAGATTGCCTTTTCCATATAGTACAATTTAAACTACATCAAGTTTTCAACTGATACATGTAGACATTTAAGGTTTGTAAAGATAAGCATCTTTCTCAGATGACCACTATTTTCCCAAAAATAGTGGATGATTTTAACAAAGCTACATGGACTTACCTTATGGGTCTCAAAATTAAAATAGTTCTTCTTATGAATATATTTTTTAGAATGGTGTCTACTCAATTTAACAAGTCTGTCAAATAATTAGATCTAATAATATGGTATAATTTTTAGGTAGCGAGTGTCAACAGTTGATTGGAGATCTAGGCATTATATATCACAAATCTTGTATTAGTACTTTATAGCAAAATGGAGTAGTTAAACGAAAACATAGGAACTTATTACAAGTTGTTAGAGCTTTGATATTTCAGGCTTCTTTACCTAGGAAATTTTGAGGAGAGTCAATTCTCACTACCACCTACATCATTAACTATTTACCCACACCTATTTTGCAATGGAAAACACCTTATGAGATCTTATATAGTCGTCCTCCATCATATACCAATTTTAAAACTTTTTTTGTCTTTATTTCGGAACCAACATTCACCCAACTAAATCCAAATTTGATAAGTGAGCCTGTAGATGCATTTTCATTTGTTACAATCTAGTCAAAAGACTTATAAAGTATTTGATCTCGACTTTAATCATTTTCTTGTTTCTAGAGATATTATTTTTCATGAAATACAAGTTCCATATCGATTCGGTTCTAGTTCTCCTTCTCTCACTCCTCTTCCATTACTGACTGTTGATTTTCATAATGATTTTGCTGAGTTTTTACATGATACTTCTCCTTCCTAGCTTCCTTCTTTCACCATGTTCTGCAGCTATTTCTACCCTTGTACTTGTTGTTTCTCCTTCGCCTTATGATTATCATAATTCTACTATTGACTCTCCACGTATTTCTTATGGCCCTCAATTGTGAAGAAGTAATAGGGTAACACACAAACCTAATTTTGTTTCTAAGACTATTTTCATAAATGCTCTAATTGCCACTTTGCCACATATGTCTAAGGGTCCTACGTCTTCTTCTTATACCTCAAACACTTACCCTTACATATTGTCTTCTCATTTTCATCCACATATATGTCATTTTTAGTCAATTTGACCAATATTCAAGAACCACAGTCTCATCACCAAGCTAAATCCAATGAACATTGGATAAAAGTCATGCAGCAAAAAGTTAATGCTTTGAAATCTAATCAGGCTTGGGAATTGACCTTTTTACCTTATGGCAAGAACACCATTAGTTCTATATCCAATCAAAGGATCAACACTACATTATCAAGCCTTCATTTCTATATCAATTCACAATTGATCTAAATAGTCAAAAGATAGGAACAATTGCTATAAAACTATAATGCACCTTATCCAAGCAATACTAAAATCTGAAATTACATAAAACTAGCATATATTTGAAGATAAATGTAGAATGAAGAGGCAAAGAAATGATCTTTTCAAGTGTTTCAACTTCAACAATTGGTTTTGGTGTCGAGTGCCATGAGAATGTCTTTGCAAGCTTTTAACACCTGTTGCAATGTCTTAGGTTAAGATGCCTTAAGACAGCTTGGTGAATGAAAATGACATGGTTTAACCTAGATTAATGATTAAAACTTTTCATGACCTATTATAGAATGTTTCAAGAACAAAACTTTTCTGAGACAATTTGGAGAATGAAAACAAGATGGCAAAGGACAAGTGTAGAGATCTATCTAGATCTGTTGACAAAGAAGATATTGATAAGGAAGGCAGAGGAAGAGAGTTGAGATCTACCCATATTTATCAAAAAAGAGGAGATTGACTAAGAAAGTGGAGGAAGAGTGTTTGGGAAGAAATAGAAACTTGTTTTGTAAACGTGAATTTCTTATTTTGTAAACTTGTTTTTAGAAAAAAAAACACAAATTTTCTCTCTGATTTAGTTTCTATTTTTTTATTTTATAAATAAATAAATAAAATAAGACTCTATCAAATACAATTTATCATTGGTTTATATGTTAGGAAAAATAAAAAAATACCAAATAAACCCTAAAAATTTGATAGCAGCCAGAACTGTGATTTTTGAGAGGCAAAAAAAACCCTTTAATGCCAATAACGGTAAAAACTGTCAAATAAATTAAGCCGAACCTCTTTTATGTCCACTCAAATAACATCTTATCTTATCAACATCGCTCTCTTGTCCTGTTAAGTTGTGTAACTTACTCTTCTGTGTAACTTCGTTGTATTGTGAACTGCGAACGAGAGAGAACAGAACAAAAATGGCGGTGAAGATACGGTTCGCCAGACTTGGGTGCAAGCACCGACCCTTTTACAGGATCATTGTCACCGACAGCCGCACCCCAAGAGACGGCAAGCACATTCAAGTTGTGGGATTTTATGATCCTCTGTCCGGTATTGTTACTTCGCTTCACATCCCTCTTTTTGATTTCGTATAACATGTTAGTAAAAGAGAGCCATGAATCGACCTTTTTGAAGTTTCAGTGATTAGCTTTGATGTTAATCCTGAACTGACTAGTGGGTTTCTTCTGAATTTGAGTTACGTTACAGGCAAAGATGGTAACAAGTACATGGGGCTTAAGTATGATGCTGTCAAGTAAGCCATTTTTGTACTTCCATCGCTTTTCTTGTTGTGATAATTCAATCTTATTACTTCTTTGAAACCAATAGAGACTAGCCTTTTCCTTCTAGTTCAGCTTCTTTGTGCTAAAAGCATGTAACTTGGAATTCTGAAGTAACAAAAAGGACTGGAGGATGATACATTGTGGCAACTTGTTGAAATATTTATATCTCTGGGTAAAAGTGCTAAAGTTCTAGGCTTAGATAGGATTAAAGAAAACAAAGGGTTGAAAATCCGAGGGCGGAGGTGAAAAGTCTTTAGCTAAAGGTTCTTTTAGTGGTGGGAAATGGAGTTTTCTTTTACACAGGCAAATCACTGTGCCATAGCAGTTCCTGGGGTTCTTTGTTTTCATATTTAAGTAGGAGTTGATCCCCTGAAGATATGCGCAAGCGCCAAATATGGGTTATTGGTTTCAACGATATGCCATTGGATTTCAACTAAATTGATCAAAGCTTCAGTATAAGAATGAGTGAAAAGCTTATTCAGTTATATGCTTATACCTTTCGGAAGAGTGTAAGTCCACTGAATGATGGCCACCATTATCTATCTGTTCAAATTGGTTTCACCTTGTGCAGAAGCCATGTGCTTTGTTTTTGTTGCAGTTATTCTTCTACTTGTTCTCTGCAGATATTGGTTATCAGTAGGAGCTCAGCCTACGGATCCTGTGCGCCGCATTCTTCTCAAAGCAGGTCTGATGTCTCCACCATCAATGGTGGTTGTGAAAGACAAGGGTGGACCAAGCAACTCAGGCCTTGTTGATGCTGTAGCAGATTCAGAGTAGTCTGCTAACCATGTATAACTTGCTCTTCTTGAGGCACTTCACATTGTTTTTTATTGGTGGTTTACTCATGTATGCATGACCTAAACAATGAGGTTGTTGAATGAATTTCAAGTCTTTCTTGCCTTACTTCATTACAATTTTTTGTACTTTCACTGTTGTAGAAGTGAAAGCAGGTGCAACCATTGGTAACCCTTGTGATATCATTGAACTTAGACTTTGCATCCATTGTAGATAGAAATGTGGTGATCATCTTAAATATCTAATGTTGAAATTGTGTCTTGAAACATATAAAATGTTGATTTGGAGTTTTTTAGGTTACCTCACCTCGTCATCACTGACCTTGGTCAAAATTCATGGGAATTTTGCATTAAAAGAAACTTTTGGTTTTTAGTTCTAGTTTTTTATTTTTTTAAATATAAAAATCGGTAAAGAAAATATACTGATATAATGTAGAAATTTAAAAAAATATAATAATTAATATAAAAATACAATAATTATAATAAAAAATTACAATGTATAACTCAATTAAATATTTCCTAAATTACAACTGGAATGCTTAAGAATTAAAGGCCTTCTTAATTTGCTTTAAAGCATAGCCTCGAAAGAAAACTAGAATGATTAACAAATTAATAACTAGAACCACACCATGAGATAAAATTAAAATATTATAGAGTAAAACGCTGTCGTGTAGACCTGGCAAACTCGAGCAAAACCCTGAGGCCTCTCCACTGAAAAAAACCTTTGATCGCTAAACCTTCACTACAAAGCAAATCTTCCATGGCAGTGAAGATTCGGTTCGCGAGGTTCGGTTGCAGAAACCGACCGTTCTTCAGAATCGTTGTTGCGGATAGCAAAACTCCTAGAGATGGCAAGGCTATTCAAGTCGTCGGGTTCTACGATCCCTTGTCTGGTGCTCTTTCTTTCCCTATTCAATTTTCTTTCTTCCTCTGTTTCGTTTTGCCATAAAAATGCGAGAAAGAACATTTCTTTTCGTCTTTGAGAGAGTTGATAATCGTAGATTACCAATATTTCGGTTTTCTGATAGGTAAAGAAGATGGCAAAAAGCACATGGGGCTTAAGTACGACGCTGTGAAGTATGCTCTCGTTCTCATATTAACTCATGTCAATTCAATCCATGTGCAATTAAGATTACGATTTTATTCCAATTTAGACACTCGCACTCGTTTGCTTCTTGCTTTTTCTTAACGTAAAGTCACAGTTCTTACAATTGGATTACATGGGCCATTGTCTTTTTTTCTGTTTTGATCATCGTTGTTTCCATGTTAATCAGGTATTGGTTGTCAGTTGGTGCCCAGCCTTCAGACCCTGTGCGCCGCATTCTTCTGAAAGCAGGTTTATTAACTCCACCACCAATGGTGGTAGTGAAAGATAAAGGTGGATCCAAAGGCTGGTCTACTGATGAACCTATTACAGATTCAGACACACCAGTTACCTTGTAAAAGTTGATTCCTTTACTGTTTGGAGTGTATACTTCTAACAATGTATGAGAACTTGTTTCTTGAATGAATTTTGAGTTTCGTCCTCCATAAATTGATAGAGGTTTGTTTAGTCAAATTATGAAGTGGAAAGTTGTATTCTTCTTCACTACAAAATAAGATGTTTTCACTCACAAAGCTTACAACTGCATCACATAATAGGGAGAATTAGTATCTTCTCGTGAGTTGAAGACAATCTACAAAACTTGGTGCGGGTTATTTTAACTTAATGAAGAGAGATTGTTCTAGAGGAGGTCAGGCACCAAGTCGTTCTTATACTTTTGTACATTGTAAGTAAAAAAGATCAATGCCTATGCTTCCGAGACACTCTCACTCAAGGAGGCAGCTGATTCAGGAGATGGATTTTGAATTCCTTGAACATCAGATGGTTGCGACTCATGCTTTGCAGCAGCCTGCAGCACCCTGTTTTGAACATCAGAAGATGAAGGTGAAGTCGGGAGGCCAATGCGGTTTGTTTCTAACTTTCCAGCAGCCCATGAAAATGCCTGAGCTCCAAGTCGAACTGGGGCAAGTAATCGCCTTCATAAACACATTAAAAAATGAAAAAATTTGGTCACTTAAACTAGGAATCTACCAACTCAAAAACAAAGGATTTCTCAAAAAATGTTCGGTTAAGGAAACGAAAATCTTTGATTAAGGCAACTGCTGTAAATAGGATGGAGTTGGAACATTCAGCATTGCAACTTCATTGCCAATTGGCAGAGCAAGAATAAGAGTTTAACCAACTCAGAGATACGACTGCCATATAAAAGTTTAATCTACGTCTTGAGGTACTTCAGATGTCAAAAACAGTACAGATGATCTCCTCAATGCCCCTGATTGCAAATGCAAATGGACCTATGAACTAGATTTTACCTCGCATCTTCTTTAAAATCTTTAGGATTCTCGTATGAAGCAACCCGTTGATAAATGGTCTGATCAAGGACAAGGAACCGAAAATTAGGAAGCAAAATAATCGCCAATGCTAATTAGAGCATGCATGAGAAACAAATGAAGAATCTGTAGCATCAGGGTTTCTTCTAAATAGATTCTAAAGACAACTGCTCAAGACAAATATTAAATCACCCATTTGAAAGTAATAATGAGAGGGCCACCAATGAAATGAGGGTCATGTAATCATTTCCTTAATGATACAAGAACTTGAGATCGGTTTTAACTATTGTCCCAAACCTCAATTTTTCTTTATTATTACAGGACCTGATACATCCTATACTCTATATTTCTAGTCATATAGCGCGTCATATTATAAGCAGGATCTGTAGTTGACCACACATAAACAGCAAATTCTCTAATGTTAAAGCTTCACAGTTCAGGGTGCAGAGAGGTGAATCGTGCACTCATTTGGCAAAGAGTATTAAAACCCTAGAAAAATTGACCAGAGAACAAATACAGGAAGGACTAGATACCTGACCAAGACCAAAAATTCCGATGACTTGTAATGTTTTCTCCCATTCTGAAACAAAATTTATCTTCAGTTTGCAACGATGCAAATGAAAAAAAATATTCTACTTGGAATCAGTTCACTGTCTTTGTGAAAGATCATAGACATTCAAAGCACGGAGTGCTAGACTTTGTTCCTCTTCAAAATAAAAAGAGAAACAAAGAACAAAAAGTTAAATGTTTACTTTCCCCTCATTCAACCTACTGAAGAGATTTTGAGGAAGAAAAAATTACGAACCTAATAGTGCATACGAGGCTGCAACAAAACCCTGGCCGTGAAGAAATTGCTATAGTCAGTAAAGTAACAAATGCACATGAATATGCATTACAAGCAAAGATTGTTCCAGATGATAATATAGCATATTAAATCCTTGGAAATACACAGAAGGCATCCTTTAGTTTTCAATGCAATAGATCTCCAAGGTAAAAAATCTCCAAGATTAATCTAAAGATTTACTGAAGACATGACATCCATACTCTCTTTTCTAAGTGTGGAAATGGATGTGGGCCTCAGAGTGAGAGTCCACCCAATTTTTTCCACCCTTTTTTTTGAGACATCAACTATGGTACAAAGTCTCAAACACAATAAATCGCTATCACACAAAAGTAACCTGAGTAATACCATAATATAACCGAGGGCTTGCACAGGTGAAGGCCTGATTTCTTCAATTATTGCCTCAGCCTCCTGAAAAGTAATGCCAGTATTCAAGTGCAGTTAGAGCAATCAGAGGAAGTAAACATCGGAGAAAGTGAAAGCACAGTATGGGCCTATGACAATGGGATCCAGCATCTGGGAAGTAAAACAACTAGAGTTCTTTAACACTAGCATCCTGCAAAAATTTAGAGTTCATTCTAAAAACATAGCCCTCTGAATAGATACCTGCCCAGCGCTTCTTGAAGAAAGAAAACAGCTAAGCACATTAACTTGTATCTAGGAGCACTTATGGTTCTTTAAATTTTCAGTGTTCCCCCCATATAATTAAAATTGGCAAGGCTTTACAATTAAATAGACAAGTGTCTCCCTCTTCAGGATATGTCTAAAATCAATGAATTTGCTTTTGAAAGTTGAGAAAGCATTAACAACGGATCTAGTGCACATATATAGTTGACTGATTCAGATGATTGCAACCATGGATTGAAGCAATTATTTAAACAATGTCAAATAAGATATGAATTTCATATCAAGGGCAAATTATATTCCACTAGAATTGAAGAAAAGTCATTAGAACTGCCAATGTCTAGGTATTTCCAATATGCAGCAATCATCAGCAAGTACCTCATTGAGTATGGTAAGTGCTGTCTCAGATTTAAGTTGCTTGATTCGAAGACCTTGTTGTACCCAAGATTTGAAGCCACCTTCAACCAAGTATGCTCTCTGTCACATTCAACATAAGCATCAATTTCCAATGCATTGATTTGATGGAAACTCCAGATTGCAAAAGTTAAGCTTGTAGCTTGTAAAGACATAATCATTGTTGACATCATATTCAATAAACATAAATTCATTCCTTAAGTTGTATACATGGCTAACAGAATGTTATTTGTTGTACTCGCTAATCATAGGTGCTCGAATAAATAAAAACAAATATCAGATATAGTATAATACTTGCCTTGACCCCAAGTTTTCTCAAGGACCTTGCAATGCCTTTGGAACGATTGCCATCAGCATCCATGACTATAACCATAGACCTGTCCTACAGTATTACGAGAAAAAATGTTAGAAAACAATCCTAAAGCTAGAATCCAAAGTACAAACATGACGAGCAGATGATGTATGAACTGGAACATTTAGAATTTCTTCACGTAGAAGAAGGTACACTAATCACTCAAATAAAACATGGGTATTCTTATAGATCACACAACAAATTTGAGAAATGACTTAAAAACCAATTATGAGCTACTTGTAGTAGTAATAAATGGAACTCAAATTATCATTGTATGTTTGGGGTTGACATTTGCAACAAAAGAATGATATATTGTGAGGAAACCCAAAGGAAGAGAAGTTTCTTGAAAATATTTTCTTAGTCTTAGATGGAAATAATGTCGTAACAGAACTTAAGGACCAAATATGGAACTATTAACAAAACTTAAAATTTTTTAAGAGAAAGCCACTCAAAATGTTCAGCTACACACCTTAATAGCTTTCAAGTTGCGAATAACTGCAGCAAGTAAGGCATCATCGAGCTCTCTACCACTCCTTACCAACTTCTTTACTGGGCCATCAACCTATATATAAAGTGAAAGAAGTGCAAAACATTAAAACTTTAGCAGCCATTTCTCACTATTTATTGGGAACAATATTTAAAAGCATATAGTCCACCAAGTCACCGCTTTAGAATAGCAGTAAAAATAAAACCAACCTCAGGTAGAGTTACATTCACATAGCGAAACCGAGCTTTTCTTCGAAGGTCTGGAACGCCATTCCTTTCTCTCAAAACCTTGAAAAGGGAGCAACATATAGACAAAGTTGAAAACATTATCAAAAAGCACATAATGGAAGTCCAGATGGAAACAGCTTTACCATCTCTAGTGAAAGTCAAAAAGCAAAATTTTCTATCAGAGAGCAGGCATCGAAACAAATTAGACCTATGGTGGGAATTTCAGTGTCCAGCCTCTGTCATGCAAGTAAAAGAATTTTTTTACACCATCAATTAGTAAAATAAAATCCAGTAAGATCTACAGTCTCTTGCCTCAGGCCGGACATCAACGAGTACAGCATCATCCTTCTCAGTCAAGAGTTCTAATGTTAATTCAGGAGATAGATCTCCGGAGTAACCACTAGAAGTCCAAGCCCTATAAAAGACCCTGTACAGATCTGAAAAGAGATTCAAATTTCACAAGAAATGCATGTTAGAAAAAGGATCCGTAATACACAAAAGGACATTCATACCACAAAGTAGCTGAGGTCCCAACTGCTAGAACAACTGGGACAACTGGATCATTAGGATCTAAGCCAAGACTTCTCTCCAATCCCTCAATATCAACATAAACCTGTTTATTGCATATGAATTCAGTATCGTTTATTATGACGAAGTGAAAGGAGCAGATCCATCCCAAAAAAAAGTAAAATACATGTTTTATGGGTTTCTGTCACTATTTTTGAACTAAAATTCCTGCACGGTAAAAGCAGTAACTAACTGTTCTCACAGGAATGGCTCCTACATGGACCAATTTAATTATGGCTGGGCATCTAGGTTCAATTTAACAAGAGAACCAAAGGAACCATGGAAACAATTATTCACTTCATGCTATATGCCAGTGCCAAAAAACCTCATCACAGACATCTCAGTGGGATCACCAAAATCAGTAAGGAATTGAAAATGTGCTCCAGAGATCTGAATACCTGTTGAACAGCAGAACCAATTGGTGTAAATATTTGAATTGATTTTTCTTCAGAGAGATTTAGTGTGTCCTTGAACTCTGGAGGAAGCAGTTCTTTGACATTTCCATAAGAATAAACAACAAAAGAAGACCCTTTACTAATCCAATCCTCAACTGCAACAATTGTGTTTCTCAAAACATCTACAGAAATGGTGGCAGCTTTACTAGCCACTTTACTAGCAGTTTCAGTCAAGCCACTGGAAACATTAGTCAACCTACTGCTTGCCAATTCTCCAGTTTGATCAAAAGATGAAAATATTTTACTCCAGGCATTATCCACTGCTTCAGAAGCACTTCTAGCAATGGATCCTACTGATGAATTGATTGTATCTACTGTGCTCTTCACAGCATTCTCTCCCTTACTAACTGAATTGCTGATGGAGTCTGTGACCCCTGCTAAAAATTCATCAAAACTTGCCTTCGTCCCTGATAATGAATCACCAATCATACCAATGGAGTCAGATCCCAAAGTGGGACTTTCTGGTGTTATTTCAGTGCTTAACACAGCTGGAGGTTCCACAGTTCCCATTAATATATCTGCATTTTCAGCTGATTGCTCTAAAGAGTTTCCAAGTTCCTGTTCCAGGGCAGATATGCTGTAGTTCTCCACAACTTTTAGGTTTTCTATTCCATTAGGTTGCATTTCATTTAGTGCCCCAACCGAAGAACCCCAATCATCATATAATTTGCATTTGGCATTGCTCAGTTCATCTGAGCAGGAAACATTTTTAATGGGATCCACAAATATTGATTGTTCACTGGACTCAAAAACATCAGAGTAGAAGGACTTTGCAGCTTGTGTTCTAAAGGATACTCCTTGGAGATGCATCCCATTTGATGATCCAAAAACTTCCAGAATGCATCTGGACTCAAAATCCTTTGAGAACGAGCCAAAGGGTCTGAAAGCTCCATGAAACGAAATCTGCAACAGTTACAATATTGGTACATGAAAAGATGCACAACTCAACAACTCTTCTGAAAGATAGTAAAACTCAAAAGTTCAAAATGTAGATAATTAGCAGCTATTACTTAAAGATTTTCATTAAAGTGACAAAACTTAAGTTTTTAATTTTTAATTGAACTCCTCTCTATAAGAATCTCGACATCCATCTATCTTTTCTTTAAGTTTTATTTATTTATTTTTCAATTTTAGATGAACCGGTCTCCATAAGTTGAAGAACCTTAATATCCAATTTTCTTTTCTTTTTTATTATCATAACAAATAGATTTCCCCTTCACAAATGCCTTCATCAGCAACGGGACATAAGAAAGGGCATTTTGTGAAGTACTGTGATCAAAAAGCAACTCTGACTTACCAGAAAGAAGCAATTTTGATAGGCCAACCAAAGGGCTATATGAGGGCATAGCAAAATTTGTTCTTTAAAACTTGTAATTTTAAGAGCTCCAAGAAATAGGTCGTGAATCATGAATAAGGTAAGGTTTTGAGAGAAAAAGGACTCCTAGAGAACTATGAAAAGCAAAGGTGAGTTAGAAAACTGAACCTTACCTGAGAATGAGAAGAGCAACATGGAGTGGCTGAGCAAACAGGCAACATCTTGTTGTCAATTCAAACGCAAATCTTCAAGAAAATTCACCAAGCACTCATTTTGTCCTACACAAAAAAGGAAATTAGTTGTAGTCCAAAATTTCAGACATATCAATCTCCAATTTCATCCAACTAAGAAACAGAGAAAGAATCTACATCCAACTTAGCTAACTGGAAGAAAGATATTTGAATTTCCAACTGTAGCTCGAGAGTTGAATTGTCAAAATTCAGTTTATTTCCCACAAACAAATAAAGTAGTGAAACAATTAGAGCGATCTAGCATATGAAAGAGACTCCATCCAGCGTTTACTCATACAAAGTGCATAATCTCTCTCCTTCACTCTCTTCGTTTAAACAAATGATACAATGTTGAACGAACTAAATAAAATAAATAATGGCTTCAATGATATCAAACCTACTTGAACTCATTCCAGAAAGATGTTCCTGTAAATTGGTAATGGTATTAAGTGCACCTATCAGTGTAAATAACCATATCAAGTATTTAAGTAGCTTTTCCAATTCAATTAACAATGGCACGGAAATAGAAAACACTGATTGAACAACACAGTTACCTGAAATAAAAGTTAAAACTTATACTATGCCAACAAGTCAAAGCAGGCTCATTCAGACAGACAATAAAAAGAATAATTCTTTATGTGTCTCCTTAACTAAGATCAGAAACCCAGGAAAAATAATGAAGGTAAAAAGGGAAAATTAATAAAACCGAGAGATGGTTCTTACACAAGAAACGAAATTCGTAAGAAACTGGGACATGGGTAAAGATATTGTGTGGCAACGTGTGCAGTGAAGCAAATATATACCAGATATGAGTGAAGAGAATCGTGTGGGCGTGGCTTGTCACTGCATGTTAGCTTCATCTCGCCGACTTCCCTTTGCCTCTCGTTTATATAGTGGGGATTTCTTTTGGATTTGATATTTTATATCATCCAAGTACTCATCCAACTCAGCACGCATCATTCATTAGAAATAATTAGGATACCAATTATTTTCTATATTTTTCTTTTCTTTTAAAATGCAAAAATCATTATTCTTGTTTTTGTTCTTGTACTTAATGTTTAATTAAGATGCTAAAATATAAAAATTAATAATAATAAATTCAATTATGATTAGAAAATACAAGCGCGTCATTGTTCCATAAATAATTTATCCGCTTGATTCAATTTTTTTTGTTTTTATTTTTAAAATATTAAAATGAGTAAATATATTTTTAACCTCCTGAATTATTGAAAATTATCAAATACCTCCCTGTATTTTTAAAAATATCAAAGACCCCCATGTATTTTAACAAAATTATCAAATACCCCTCTGAAACTATTTAAGGTTGATTAGGCGCTGATGTGGCTGCTGACGTGGCAGCAATGATGACGTGGCGGATTGACCGTACTGACGTGGCAGTGGTAATTGGGCATGTGTGCTACGTGGCGAGTGACATGACTGCTAACGTGGCAGTTACTGTACAGGAGAGTGTTTGATAAAAATAAAAAAACACATGGGGTATTTGATAAAAATAAAAAATACATGGGATTTTTTTTAAAAAATGAAAAACATAAGGGATTTTTTAAAAAATAAAAAATA
>JAOXYD010000005.1:7228479-7242626 GCA_028565735.1 Pinacopodium congolense | reverse complement strand
AACAGCCAGTTAATTGGACTTTGTGAATGGAGACTTGAGGAACTTCAGTTCAGTCGCAAGACGTCACTCATAAATGCTACTTTTCGTATTAAATAAGTGAAAGATCCCAGCTATGTGCTTGCAAAATGGGAGGAAGTAATGGCAAGAGAATGGCATTCTAAAGTACCAACACTTTTTTTTTCTTTTTGGGAAGTTATTCCGCCACATTTTCTTCCCTTAATATCCAAATACTCACATATATGAATTTATGTATTAGTCATGGTTATTTGCCTCGAGAATACTTTCATGAGAGCTAATGATGATGTTTAATTAAGGCAGCGATTCCACTTAATTTGACAGTTATCATTTTTTATTATCCAAATAAATGTCGCCAAAGTAATAAGAAAGTTGGTTTAACTTGAGAAAAGGATTAAATAAGATAAGGAGCTAACTGTCGCACTAATATTTTTTTTGTATTTATCAGCAAAAGAACGCAAAATGCTTTATAATTGAGACTTGAGACATGATATCCTATCATTTGCCTACAAAATACATCCGCCCTGAGAGGGTCTTTATAGATGCTGAATCTAAACATAAAAGCATTTGCAGTTATTTTCACGTGGAAATGTGTTGATCAAGTTGTTGTGAATTGTTTTTAGACCACTCACTACTTCCTAACTGTTTGAGAACCAAATTTTGCAAGAATCTATTGATTTTTGTTTACCTGTGGAAAATTAGAAAATATCATTGTGATTTTGTAATGCAAATCGTTAAATCCCAATAGCATGTTACAATGAAAAGAATGTCTTATCCCACGTTTATTGTCCTAAAACTCTTATAATTACATGCTTACGGAAGTGTTAGATTATGTTTCTCTTACTGTGACAATAATAGATAGTTGATGTGTATGTTATCGTCTTATTGGCGTTTGTCATTTGTTATGATACTCCGAATAAGTTCCTTGTTTTCTTCAGCATTCTAACGAGTGCAAGATTCAAATAAAAAAGATTAGTAAATTCTATAGCCAAGGTTATTTAAGAACTAATCATTTGGATGCCAAGGCTTTCCTTCAACTTTCCTCTTCGATAGGGCAAGATATACTATTGAACTAGCTGAATCCCTTAAAGGACATAAGTAAAAGGATAGTTACATGGATTATCCATAAAAAGTTCTAAACCCAAAGCAACTTGTTTGGAACAAGTTTACATGTTTTCCCAAAGAAAAAAAATACGACATACATATTGGTTCTAACAAAAGGGAACTTGAACTTAAACTTGGTGTTTCTAGTACATTTTAATGCATGTTACACATGATTCCATGTATGTAGCCACCGGTGATGATCAACGACACCCCAAATACATCCCTTACAGGCCAGAGCTCATAAATGGAGATCCCATCACTCCTGTTAGTGTAGCGGATATGCCTACACATTTGAAGACATAGAAGGTGGGTGATGTTAACATTAATGTTCAGAACTATTAACATTAGTTTTAATAAATCTTCAAAACTTCAAGCAAACAAAAGAAGACTTTAAGTAGACCAAAATGGCATTAAAGAAGGTAAATAAAGTAAAGAGCTTGTTATCACCCATCAATCTATCCTTCCAACCACATCATAAATATGCTAGAACTATGTAAAAGAGTTGTATGGAAATAAAGAAAATTGTTGAAAAAGATACACACGACTCCTTAATCTTTTACCAAGTCCAATGGATGATGCCTAAAATGGATTTCCAAGAAACAAAGGGTAGGCGCATTACAAAACTGCTGCAGAATTACCTCCAAAGATCAGCGATTTCTGACTGCCACTATTTAAACAGCCCATGAGCCACCCACTACCACAAAATCAGAAAAAGTATGAGATACAAGCTGATTCAATCAACACTTTCATCAATGGGTACATTCTCAAACACATCAATAACCAACATAAATTGATTAACTACATTACTGTCTTTGTAAAATGATTGTTTATTTTTACAACTGAATAAATGATTGCTTATTTGCCTCCCATTGCTGCTGGAACTGATAAAGCTTAACAATTCAGACTTCCAAACCCTTTTTGGCTACAGGCAACTTTTAATCCCATTTAACATATCTATTTAATGCTATTAGTTGGTTGTGGAGGATGAAATTCAGATGTTGTACCAAACTTATGTTGCCCTGCTTTTATATAGGACATACACCCTTTTTCACCTTGTTCCTAGTTAAACATCATACATTTCAAATTCACAAAACACTTGCAAGCATGAACAAGAATGATGAAGAAACAAAACATCAACGGAAAGGAGAAATATGGAAATGGATATCCATAATGATTTAGCAGCATATAAATAACAGAGCCACCTCCCAACTTTGGATGGTTGTATTTATAGGAAACAAAAAACTTACATGTTCCTATTCTCATATAATACTGCAAATCAAGTCCGAACATCATAGTTACCACGACTAAAAAAATTTTAAAAATAAAAATTAACAAAGTATGATTGCAAGCATCAAATTCCCAAAGCAATTAAAGCATAAGTAATTAAAACATGTATTGAACAACCATCATTATCATGTGCAAAAATTTAGCGAATGCCTACACGTTGTCCATAATTGATCAATCATTTGCACTAACAATTTGTATAAGCTTCAAATAAATTAAATCAAATACCTGGCACACAAGCTAGCCCATATGCTCCAAGTACTCTCCCACAGCTGCTTTTGCTCCCATTATTTGAATAACATCATGTTTCAAAATTAACCAATAAGCAACACCACAATTTAGTACATAAATCACACTATACTCGTACCAAACACTGACAAAACCCTTTCACACACTAAATTCTCATAATTTGAATCGATTACACCACAGAAAAACAATCATCGAAAAACCTACCAAAAAATCCACGAGATCACAACCAAAATTGAACTAAAAAAGATCCATCGTAACATTACAACTCGAATGAAATTGAAACCCAGATGAAATCAAACATAATTACCGCATTACGGTCACGGTCACGTGGATGATTGAATTGAAACCTTAATCCGTAACCGCAAAATCCAGTCCTTAAATAATAGATACAATCAAACTTGTTGGGTCACTTCTCCTTCACTCAATCCCAACTGACAAACACATTCAAACCAAACAACATCACTTTACATTTAGGCAAGCTGAAAATGCTAATCAATTGAATTCGAAAAAGTAGGATAAAGGAACTCGTCTTCGAGGCCGGTCTCAGGCGCTGAAGCCATCTATTCTGCCATCAAATCGGACTGTGACCCCTTCTAACCATAGTGTTCCATCGGTTCACCAAGGAATTCGCTAAACTAGGCATCCCCTTACTGGATGGTCCGATCAAATGCGAAGTATTTGATGTCTATTTGAGGTGAAATGATCCCGTATATGGTAGTGGGAAAAAAAAAAGCCATCGCAAGGTGGTAGTGATGTGTGAGAGGAGAAGATTGGGTTTGGCGACGAGGAGATTGGTGGTGACAAACAGAGCAAAGCCAAGGTCAGTGTTTTAGGAGGATCAGTTCAAGTTGAAGAATGGAGGAGTAGTAACCGGTGACACTCATTCTACAACCCTTTTAAGGATTTTAATTATTTTACAAAAATACTCTTTTAGATTTTCTCTAATTTTTAATCACCATCAAATTAGAACTTTAACATGATGCTTACACGTGTCCTAAGCCCCTGATAGGGCTCCAAAATCAGGGATATGTAGTTGTTACCAAAGTAAAAAGACTAAGAACCCCTGGGACCGCCACCCCAACAGGGGCTCTCCGAGACGTTTTCTATTCATGTGAAACGTTTCTTTTCAATGAAACTCGTTTCTTTACACGAAACGTTTAGAAAATTCTTTGAATTGCGATGTTATTAAGAATTGAAGACAAACTAATTTTGTTAGGTTTAAGGGTGTTGTTAATATTACTTTGAAAATATTAATGCGCAATTTGATATAATAGATGCATTAATATTTTATTTAAAATCAATTAAAAATATTTTTTTGCTTTTGTTAGTGTGTCTCACACACTATCTAATCCTTGTCTTGGGTTAAATTCATTTAGGCCTAGGACTTTTTAAATTATTAATTAGATTTTTATAATTTTAAAACTATCGAATAAGTTTCTAAAATTTTAAATTACTTTCACCGTTAATCTCTCCGTTATTTTGTCTAACGGCAATATTACGTGTTATGTCCTAGTGGTGCCACGTGACACGATGTAGACATGCCACGTGGCACTGGATATTCGATTAAGTATTATTCTATTTCTGAATATTTGACATAAGAAAAAATATTTTTAATGCCTTTGAATCTTCGACACAAGAAAAAAAGATTTTTAATACCAAAATTGGGTTTAAATGTGTTTAAATTTAATATTCAAATTATTTAAATTTCAATAAGTTTCAAATCATTTTATTTAGATTCAATTAGAATTAAGTATAAAAAAATCAGTTAAGTTATACAAAATTATACTTAAATCAAACTATTTTCATCCTAAAAAATATATCAATTTAAAGTAATTATTATACATTATTATAAATATTGCATTTATAGAATAAAATATTTGTATGCTTTGTATAATTTTTTAAAAAATTTAATTTATTACTTTATTAAAAAACACAATATTTACAGCATATATTTCTTTAATTATTAAAAAAAATTTAACTATTAAAATAATTCATTAATTAAGTTTAATATTATTTAGGTCCTTATAATTTGATAAATTATCAATTAGGTCCCTATAATTTGATAAATTATCAAATAGGTCATTAAAATTTTAAATTATTTTTACTATTAATCGAGCACCACGTGGCATGTCCACATTGTGCCACGTAGTACCAGTTAGAGACGACACGTGGTGCTGCCGTTTGACATAATAACGGAAGGACTAACAGTGAAAGTAATTTAAAACTTTATGGACCTATTTGATAGTTTTAAAATTATAAAAATCTAATTGATAATTTACCAAATCATAAGAAGTTTGGATGAATTTAACCCCCTCATTTACCAAGACTATTTCATCATTTAAATAAAGATATAACATATATATTGGGTTGGAGTTGTTATTTAGTGGTAATGTATTGGGTTAGGCTGCATCTTTGTTTTGCTTGCTAGTCTTTTAATTTCGTTGCCCTCGACATTTTATACCAACATCGAAAACTCACAAGATGCATATACCCCTTTTAAGGCTTTCTTTGAACCGTTGAGTCACGACCTTACTTGAACATGATCTGTTCTATAGGGTTGTACGATCACATCCTGATCTCTAATAAGACAGGAAGCTAAGTCTGATGGATGACTTGTAGCCGATCGATTAGAGCGTGATAGAGAATCGCTCTCAGCTGAGATTGTCGATCGGTTGTCTGACATATTGTCCACTTTTTTCATGACAATTTCAGTCTCCACTTTCTTGGTATTTATTTCCATCAATTTTTCATTTTTCTTTGGTACCTCAAAAGTAAACTTATATACAACAAAAAACATCATATGTATGATAATTTCATTTATAAATGCCCAACAAAATCGTTTGATTTTTTTTTCTTCTTTAGTTTTGGAAGGATAGACATAGAACTTCCATTTTAAAGCATTAAAAAAAACATTATGTGCTTTGTAAAAGCACATCATTGTAACTCAAATCCTATTGTCTAAAGTTTGGGATGTGATAAAGGTCCAGTCCATAGATAATGCTCAATCTACACCAATATATATATATATATATATATACTCGAATAATGTATGCCCCTTAAAAGATGGATTAATTGATTCAAAATAATAATACAATACGAAAATTTTAAAAATAATAAAAATTAAGAATATATATTATTGAAAACACACTAAAACAAAAATTAAAAATAGAAACGAAAAGTTAAGGGAACGTTTAGTTAAGTTGTTGGTTGTGGTTTTTATATTTTTTATTAGATTTTGTGTTTTATTTTCTATTTCTGTACTATTTTTTTTATTTTTGTACTATATTAGTATATAGTTTTTTTCGATTTCTGAATTTAGAAAAACAGAAAATAAAAATAAAAATAAAAACTAAACTAAATAAGGCCTAATATTTTAAATATTCTGTCGACAGGCAAGATTCCAATAAAAATGAAAATGATTCCCCTCTTGAAATACATATGTTGTAATAATTATTTAATGTAAATTTCATAGTAATTTCATATCCTAATAAAGAATATAAAATGAGCATGTCCACTAAAACATATGTTCTATAAGACATGGAATTAATAATAGCCTTAGTTGAAATATTTGTTAGGATAGGAAAATGCTTTTAGTATTACATGTTTTTATATTACATTTGGTATTTAATAATACTTTTTTTTATATCGATTGAATATGTTGGGCATATCTATGTTATATTTTGAGTATGTACCAAATAAATGATTAGGCGTACATAATAATTTATCAATTATGCATTTCAAATAATCATTTGATGAGTTAATGATTCAATGTTATCTAATGCTGATGGATCTAATTTATGTGACCATCCCATATCAAAGGAATACAGTTCAAATAAGATACTTTTTATGATGTGTTTCAACGGTGATTCTAACTAAATATGTTAAAAAGTCCCTAAATAAAGGACAAAATGTTTCGTATCAGTGACATCTTCATTCGAAACTTGTTTATATGCTTAGTTTAGTTGAGTTCCATCAATTGGATTATTCAAGGAACGTTTAGTTAAGTTGTTGGTTGTCATTTTTAATTGTGATTTTTGTATTTTTATATTGAATTTTATGTGTTTTATTGAATTTTGTGTTGCTTTTTTCAATTTTTATACTGTGTTAGTGTGTTATTTTTACTGATTTTAAACTTTTTTTACATTTAGAAAAATAAGAAACAAAAATTAAAAACAAAAATATAATTAAACAAGGCCTCAACTTAGTTTCAGGAGTCACTGTCGTTTTGCTTCAATATCTGAACATATCTCACTATGCTCCAACTGCTAAATTATTGGCCCATTTCATCATTTAAATAAAGATATAACATATATATTAGGCTAGAGTTGCTATTTAGTGGTAATGTATTAGGCTTGGCTGCATCTTTGTATTACTTGCTAATCTTTTAATTTCTTTGCCCTTGACATTTTATACCCACATTGAAAACCTTTTAAGGCTTTTTCTAAATGCCTCGAGTCATGACTTTACTTGAATAGGATTTGTTCTACAGGGTTGTATGATCACATCCTGATCTCTAACAAGACAGGAAGACAAGACTGGTGGATGACTCGTAGCCATTTGACTAGAGCATGATAAAGGATCGTTCTCATCCGTCTTGTATCACTGAGATAGAGCGTGATAAAGGATTGTTCTCAGTTGTCTTGTACCACTGAGATAAAGCTTGACGGATGATCGTTCTCAGTCGTACCGCTGAGATAGAGCATGATAGATGATCGTTCTCAGCCGTCCTGTTCCGTTGAGATAGAGTGTGATAAATGATCGTTCTCAGCCGAGATGGTTAATCGGTTGTCTGACAGACTGTTCACTTTTTTAATGAAAATTTCGGTCTCCACATTCTTTGTATTTATTTCCATCAAATTTTTTCTGCTTTGGTACCTCAAAAGTAACCTTATATACAACAAAAAACATCATATGTATGATAATTTCATTTATAAATGCCCAACAAAATTGTTTGAATTTTTTTTTCTTCTTTAGTCTTGCAAGGATAGACATAAAACTTCCATTTTAAGCATTAAAAAATACATTATGTGCTTTGTAAAAGCACATCATTATAACTCAAATCCTATTGCCTAAAGTTTGGGAAGTGATAAAGGTCTAGTCCATAGATAATGCTCAATCAACACTAACATATATATATATATATGTATATATAATCGAACAATATATGCTCTTTAGAAGATGGATTAATTGATTAAAAATAACACATAAAAACATTAAGGAAATAATAAAAATTAAGAATATATATAAAAATTGTTGAAAACACATTAAAACAAAAATTAAAAACAAAAACAAACAGTTGAGGGCATGTTTAGTTAGGTTGTTAGTTATGGTTTTTAAATTTTTGTATTAGATTTTGTGTGTTTTTTCGATTTTTTACTATTTTTATTTTTTGCACTTTATTAGTGTATTGTTTTTTTATTTCTATATTTAGAAAAACATAAAACAAAAATAAAAATAGAAATAACACTAAACGAGGCCTAATATTTTAAATATTCTGTTGACAGGCAAGATTCCAATAAAAATGAAAATGATTCCCCTCTTAAAATACAGCTATTATTATACATTTAGTTAAGTTGTTGGTTGTGATTTTTAGTTGTGATTTTTGCATTTTTATATTGAATTTTATGTGTTTTTATTGAATTTTATGTTGTTTTTTCAATTTTTATAATGTGTTAATGTGTTATTTTTATTGATTTTTGAACTTTTTTTACATTTAGAAAAATGAGAAACAAAAATTAAAAACAAAAATATAATTTAACAAGGCCTCAGTTTAGTTTCAAGAGTCGTCGTCGTTTTGCTTTAATAACTGAACACCTCTTCCTATGCTCCAACTGCTAAATTATTGGCCCATTTCATCATTTAAACAAAGATATAATAGATATAGTGGGCTGGAGTTGTTATTTAGTGGTAATGTATTGGGCTTGGCTGCATCTCTGTTTTACTTGCTAGTCTTTTAATTTCGTTGCCCTCGACATTTTATACTCACATAAAAAACTAACAAGATGCATATACCCCTTTTAAGGCTTTCTCTAAACGCCTCGAGTCATGACCTTACTTGAACAGGATCTATTTTATAGGGTTATACGATCACATCCTAATCTCTAACAAGACAGGAAGCCAAGTCTGGTGGATGACTCGTAGCCATTCGATTAGAGCGTGATAGGGGACCATTCTCAGTCATCCCTGCACTATTGAGATAGAGCGTGATAAACGATCGTTCTCAGCCATTCTGTATCACTGAGCTAGAGCACGGTAGAGGATCGTGCTCAGTCGTCCTGTATCATTGAAATAGAGCGTGATAGAGGATCGTTCTCAACTGTCCTGTACCGCTGAGATAGACCATGATAAAGGATCGTTCTCAGCTGTCTTGTATGGCTAACATAGAGCGTAATAGATGATCGTTCTTAGCCGTCCTGTATCGCTGAGATAGAGCGTGATAGAGGATCGTTCTTAGCCGTCCTGTACCATTGACATAGAGCGTGATAGAGGATAGTTCTCAGGCGTCTTATACAGTTAATATAGAGCGTGATAGAGGATCATTTTCAACCGTCCAGTACCACTGACATAGAGCGTGATACAAAATCGTTCTCAGCCGTCATGTACCCCTGAGATAGAACTTCATATAGTATCTTTCTCAGTCGTCCTATATCGTTGAGATAGAGCCTGATAAAGCATCTTTCTCAGCCGTCCTGTACCGTTGTTATAGATTGTGATATATGATCATTCTCAACTGTCCTGTACTGCCGAGATAGAGCCTAATAGAGGATTGTTCTCAACCGTCCTTTACCCATCAGATATAGCCTGATAGAGGATCATTCTCAGCAGTCTTGTACCGTTGAAATAGAGCTTGATAAAGGATCGTTCTCAGTCGTCCTGTGCCTATGAGATAGAGCGTGATACAGGATCGTTCTCAGCTATCTTGTGCCACTAAGATAGAGCATGATACAAGATCGTCCTCAGCTGTCCTGTGCTATTGAGATAGAGCGTGATAAATGATCGTTCTCAGTCGTCCTGAACCACTGAGATAGAGAGTAATAGAGGATCGTTCTCAGCCGTCCTGTACTGCTGAGATAGAGCATGATAAAGGATCGTTTTCAGCCATCCTGTACCACTGAGATGGACTGTGATAGAGGATCGTTCTCAGCCGTCCTGTACAGTTGAAATAGAGTGTGACAGATGATCGTTTTTAGTCATCCTATACAGCTGACATAGAGCGTGATAGAGGATCGTTCTCATTCGTCTTATACCGCTGATATAGAGCGTGATAGAGGATTATTCTCAACCGTCCTGTACCGCTGAAATAGAGTGTGATATAGGTCGTTCTCAACCCTCTTGTACCAATGAGATAGAGTCTGATATAGGTTTTTCTCAATCGTCCTATATCGCTGAGATAAAGCTTGATAGAGGTCGTTCTCAGCCGTCCTGTATCACTGAGATAAAGCATGATACAAGATCGTTCACAGTTGTCTTGTATTGCTGAGATAGATCGTGATCCAGGATCATTCCTAAACGTCCTGTACCGCTGAGATAGATCGTGATAGAGGATCGTTTACAGCCGTCCTGTACCATTGGGATATAACGTGATAGAGGATCGTTCTCAGCCGTCCTGTATCGCTGAGATAGAACATGATAGATGATCGTTCTCAGTTGAGATGGTCGATCGGTTGTTTGACTGATTGTCCACTTTTTTCATGATAATTTCAGTCCCCACTTTCTTAGTATTTATTTTCATTAATTATTCATTCTGCTTTGATAGATTTTATGTGGCTTGAAACTGTTGTTGTGCCCCTGTTTAGTTTCGTTTTAGTTTTTTATTTTCGTTTCTTATTTTTTAAAATAAAAAATAATAAATAGTATAAAAAATAATAAAATAAAATATTAATATAGTACAAAAATAAAAAATAGCATAAAAATATTAAAAAGCACACAAAATTCAATGTAAAAATATAAAAATTACAACCAATAACCCAACTAAACTTATTATATAATTGCAGATTCTGTAGATATAATTGTGGCCTGTAATTTTAAAATCTTGATACAAGGAGAAAGTGGGCTGGAGTTTTTAACTATCAGTATGGTGTTGGGCTTGGCTGGAACTTCATTTTTATCCATTTAAGTTATTTAGTGTCCCCTATTGAAAACCCACATCATAGAAAAACTGTTCTTAAAGTCTTCTTTCAATGCCTTTTGTCACGACCTTACTTGAACAGGATCTGTTCTATAGGATTGTACCATCTCATTCTGATCTCTAACGACGTAGGAAAACAATTTTGCTGGATGACATAAAAACGTTTAACTAAAGCGCGATTAATAGTGAGGATGAATTGTAAAGCTTCATCGAATCTGTAGAGGATTGTTCTCAATAGCCATGTGTAGCTGAGATGGTTGATCGGTTGTCTGACAAACCTGTAGCATTTATTAGGATCGAAAATTAACATTAAACATTAAATCAAACTTGAATCCATGATTTGTTCTGTCAAGAGTTTTATTCCCTCTTTGCCTTATACTTTTAGTTGTCTCTGATCATTAAAAAATCTGTATTGTTACATGTGTTCAATCCTTTCATAACACTTTAATTAATGAAGGGAGAGGGAAAGGGCTTGGGCCGATTTGGAGTCCAATAACGTTAATGCTCAATAATCATAATCTTGGGCTCATATACAGTGGACTCCAAGTACATGGGTCATTTAATTGTTAAATAATCTAACAAGACCTTCTTTTTTGACTTGGTGATTCAATAATAAAACCTTAAGTGCACATTATACATTGAATTGATTAAGTCATCCATAATTGAATTAAGAAAATCGGATCATGGTGGTCACAAATTATTTAACTATATGATTCCTTCCATATATCAAAAATTAACTCAACTCATAAAACTTTAGGTGGGTAATTTATAATCTATAATTGTTATCACACAGAAATAATACTTCTATACATCATAATGTGGATAACAAGTAAATGAGCAAAAACATAATTGTAATTGAATTCATCAGTGTCATAACAATTCGAGCAGAACAATCATATATATATATACATGTACATTATGCTAATAAGGACTTATCGATAATGCCCATTCTTTCAACATGGCCAATAAATGTTTTGGTGTTAACGGATCCGCTATCATCAGATCAACACCAATATGCTCAATTGACACTTTATGTTTTTACACTTTTTCTTTCACATACAAGTACTTAAAATCCATGTGTTTCGAATCCTTTGAATACTCGTCATTCTTAGAGGAAAAAAAACAGTTGCAGAGTTGTCAGGATAAAGTCTTAACGGTCTAGCGATATTGTCGACAATGCCAAGACCTAAGATACAGTTTCGCAACCACAATCCATGAACCATGGCTTCAAAGCATACCACAAATTCAGCCTCTATAGTGGAAGTAGCAATGACAAAATGCTTTCCAATTTTTCATGAAACTGCTCCTCCAATTAATAGAAACATCTATTCGAATGTAGATTTTTTTGAGTTTATAGAGCCAACATAATCTGAATCAGAATAACCTATCACTTTCAGATGAGTTAAATTTCTGTATGTGAGCATATAATCCTTGGTGCCTTATAAATATCTAAGGACTTTCTTTACAGCTTTCAAGTGGTCCATGTTAGGATTACTTTGATATTGGCTTAACATTCTAATAGCAAAACTAATATCCGGTCGAATGCATGTCTGAACATACATTAAGCTCCCAACTACTAATGCATAAGGAATAGACTCTATTTCTTTATGCTCCAACTCATTCTTTGGACATTGCATTTGACTAAATTTGTCCCCTTTCTGAATTGGAACTATCCCCGCGGAGCACTTTTCCATTTTGAATATCTCTAATACTTTCTCGATATACCCTTTCTGAGACAATCCCAACAATCCTTACAATTTATCACGAAATATTTCTATTCCTATCACATATGATGCCTCACCATATCTTTTATTTTGAAATTATTAGAGAGAAAATTCTTTACAACATGTAACAAAGTCATATTATTAGTAGAAAGAAGAATGTTGTCAACATATAGGACGAATATAATAAACTTGCTCCCACTGACCTTCATATAAATACATCGATCAACGGTGTTCTCTACAAAACCATAAGACGTAATGATATCATTAAATTTTAGATACCATTGTCAGGAAGCTTGTTTCAGTCCATATATTGACTTTTTTAATATACACACTAACTTGTCTTTTCCTGTGGTTTTAAAATCTTCTGGATGGTGCATGCACACTTCTTCTTTTAAGTCATCATTTAGAAAATTCTTTACATATATTTGGTGAAGCTCTAGATCATAATGATCTATCAAAGCCATAACAATTATTAAGAGTCCTTTTTTGAAACTTGAGAGAATGTCTCTTTATAGTCTATGCCATCCTTTTGAGTGAAACCTTTTGGCAACAAGTCTGGCTTTATATCTTTCAATGTTATCTTGTGAGTCATGTTTGGTCTTAAATACCCATTTGCAACCCACTTACTTTGCACCTTCTGGAAACTGAACTAATTCCTAGACTTTGTTGTCATCCATTGATTTCAATTCTTTTTTCATGGTATTGAACCACCTTTCAAGATTATTATATTACATGGCTTGTTTGAACGAGACTGGATCCTTATCAATACTTAAGTCGCATTCATATTCAAGTAAATAAATTTCATAGTCACTCGAAATAGCTGGTCTTTTATGCCTTATAGACCTCCGTAATGCTATTTTTTGTGGCATCACTTGATCCTTTGTAACTTGCACATCTATAATTGGTCCTTCATTAATATGATCAATTTGTGAAGATGGAACATTAACTTGTTGTGCCAGTATGTTGCGTATCAATGATGTAACAAGTAGAACAACAACAACACTTGATTAAGAAGTTTCAACTCGACTTTCCTCAATCTCTACTTTTCGCGGTTTCACACTCCCACTAATTTTACCATTCTCAATAAACTGAGCATTACTAGACTCAACTATTCTCGTACTATAGTTAGGACAGTAAAATCTATACCCCTTTGAATTTTCAAGATAACTGATGAAATAACAGATCTCGCATCAAGCTTCTTTTCATGTGGATTATACAACCTTAATTCTGCTGGAAAACCCCAAATATGAAGGTGTCGTAAATTAGGCTTCCTTCCTGTCTACAGTTCATAAGGTGTCTTAGAAATTGTCTTAGTAGGAATCCTATTAAGTAGGTACGCAATGGTCTTTAATACATTCATCCATAACGATAAAGGTACAGTACTATAACTTAACATACTCCTAACCATATCCATAAGAGTACGATTCCACTTTTCAGTTACACCATTTTGTTGCGGTGTACCGGGTATTGTGTATTGCACACATATGCCTCGACTTACAAGAAACTTCGCAAATGGATCTAGACATTCTCCACTTTCGTCAAAATTTTCATAATATTCACCACCTTTATCAGACCTTACTATCTTTACTTTTCTATCTAACTGTCTTTCTACCTTGTTAACAAACACCTCTAGGATGTCCACA
>JAOXYD010000005.1:7196744-7228379 GCA_028565735.1 Pinacopodium congolense | reverse complement strand
AATGCCCTGCTTAAGCCCGCCTGTGCTCACCGTTTTGCATTAGTCAAAACGGTGAGCTCAAAACAAATAGGAATTAATTTTTTTTCTTTTTTTTTCAAATTAAAATAATTTTGGTTTTTACTTAAATTGATTTAATTTCTCATGCTTTGGCTCATAATTTATGTTATCGCAATAAATTTGACATTAAACAAAATATAACACAAATTAAATATTTAAACAATAAAATAAGATTGAAATAACAGTAAAAAACATATGAAAAATTAATAAATTTCAATCTTATCAGTAACTTTTGATTAGCTATTCTAATTTAAAATTTGGAATGATTTTAAACCACCATTAACTGAGTTTATGTAATGATCTGAATGAAATTACATGGATGTCAAGTATTGTGCATAAAATGTTCCTTATTCGTATTTATATGTTTGCAAGTGAAAAAAAGTTTTGTCATAATAGAGTTGGGATATGTAAACTATATGTTTGCATATGGAAAAAAGTTTTGTCATGATAGAGTTGGGATATGTAAACTATGTTAAACACATAGATTTATAGTTTTTTTTTTATTCAATTAGCTTTCATCTTCTTTAGAATTGTTTTGACTAGGGTATCTAACTTATTGCTTAAGGACAAGCAATAGTTCAAGTGTGGAAATATTTAATAATAATACTTCCTTATATATTTTAGGCATGATTTAATAGCTAAAATCCTAAGTTTGAGATTAAATTTCATATGAATTATATTTATATTTATATTAAACTTTGAATATGATATTTCTTAGGATGATTTTGATAGAAATGAATGTTTTTGTAGTTCTTGGTAAATACATTAATATATGAAAGGAGTTGGAAGATTTGGAAGATTAGAAGACCAATATAGTAAAAATATACACCATGCCTCACGACCATTATTCAATCCATGGAATTTTTTAGAGAAACAATATTTGAGAAAAGAAATTAGTAGGATTTATAGTCATGAACCTAGCTTGATTTTGATGGCAACTCCACAGGATGTCCCATAACTATGACTATGGTCATGGGACAGTTAAGACTCCTCTCCTATTTAAGCGCAAATTTAGGTTTTAATAAAAAATTTTGACCTTTGAAGGATTTAAAGCTATCACTAAGAGTTTAAAAGTTATTCCTATGCCATTTTTATGACTTTAGAGCAAATTTAGAAGGAGAATTGAGGAGATTCGTCAATTTTTAAAGATCAAGATGAATTCTAATAGCTTTTATTAAAGATTAAAGCCTTAAATCCCTTCATAAGAATGACTGTTTCAGAGCCTTTATCTTCTTTGATTATTGTTGTATCTTTTAATATGATTATAAGCTTATTTATCATACAATCTAGATGTTATAAACTCTAAGAAGTAGTGTTTTATTGTTGTTTCTTTGATTCATGACAAGATTTCCATATTTTTATCTTAGATCTATCTAAAGATGTAATGTATTCGTTTTGATATTTATAAGAACTCAAATTAAATTCCATATGTGATTTTAGATATCTAAATTGAGAGATCATTTATATGAATATATTAAACAATACATAAAGAGACTTGCATTTGGTTCTAGAGATAGGCTTACATGAATTTTTTGGTTAGTATGAATATGGCCAAAAAAATAGAATCCATAATCATAGTAATGTTTACAATTAGGGTGTTAATTAAGAAGAGATTATAATTAATCAACAAACAGGATAGGAGTTAGATAACTTGAGAGAGAGTATAATTCAATTTAAGGATCCTATGATCTAAGTAAATATGGTAAACATTGAATCAAAATTAAACAATGAACATATATATTTCTTAGGGGGCTTAATCATCTAGGTCCTAACTTCATCTATTGCATTGATTTGAATAGGTTAGACAATATTAAAAAAAAATTATTGTTAGTCTATTAGCAATCCTTATGGAATGACACCCTAACTCTTAAAAACAACACTATGATACAATAAGTGTACTTACTTTTTAGGTCTTAGTATTTTTTAGCTTAAGATTTAGATTTTATTTTATTAAACTTATAAGACCATAAAGAAACTAATAAATTGTGTATGTATGTGACAAGTATTATTTTTGGAAAAGACTCTTATGTTGTCTATGTAATATACTAGTGTAATTTAGTTAAGAGTTGTAGTATTGTGTACATAATACAATTGTAAATTTGGTAAATGATGTCTCATCTTCTCTATTATATAGTAGGATTGTTGGGATTCAAAGGGAATTACCAAAAAATGAGGAATGTCTAGACATGGTCAACTATAGTGGTAATATGGCAAACACCGATATGGAATTGTTATTGGAAATAGGAATCAATTTGACAAGTTGGAAAGCAATATATGAATTTTGCCAGGAGCATGCCGAGTACCATAGTTTTGCAATTGTCAAATAAGAAGGAAGAAAAGGTGGGAACATAGAATTTAGAAGTAGAACAATTATCTGTCATCGTTGTCTTTCTCATTAATCATAAGCCTTAGATCAAATTTAAGCTAGGTGTAAATTTTCTTTGCAGTTTCAATAACAATAAAACACAAAATTACATTCATAAATGGATAATTTTTCAAAAGCGTAAAAACTTTTATAAACCAAAAATTATTTATTTTTTAGTTTAATTGAAATGTCCCAACGCTTAAAATTAAACTTATGTGTATTATTTTTGAAGTCAAAAGAATGATTGTGGAAGTTCTAGACATATTTGAAAGATTACAAGTTTTTAAAAACTTTAAAATGTGCTTAAATTGTCATAATAAAGCAACACATTTTTTTTAGCTTAATTGGAAGGTCTTGTTATTCAAAATTACTATAGGAAAACTTTAAAAGTTGTTTGAATCACTTTAGAAGTAAAACGAATTGACTTTGGACATATAAAATTAATTTGGACTAATTGAAAAATTGTAGAAACTGTTTTGCAAAGTGATTGGTTGACCCATTTCTTTAAACTAGTCTACTATTTTCACTTTGAAGTAGACTAGTTAACTAAGCTGTATAGATAGATCAATAAGTGATTGATTGACTAGTCTATATGAGCTAGTTAACCAGTGATCGATTAATCGATCCAAGATGCTGGTCAAATAGTCATGGTTCCAAATGGGTAATAGCTGGTTCAAAATTTTTCCCAATGACTTTTTATTCACTCTAATGGCTAGAAAACCTTTTTAACGACATTTTGAGCTTAGAAAATCCATAAGTAAGAGGTGTAATGGTAGTTAGACAATATTTAGGAAGTTTTAATGAATTTTTTAGCATTAAAATTGATTAAAGCTAGTTTTTAACCATCCATCATGAATTCTTAACCTTTTTTGGAAATAGCTTGATATCTATAATTACAATCCAACAAATTTTGATTTACAAAGTTTTCAAAAAACATTTTTCATTCATATCATTCATCTTGAAAAGATTGTGACTCCTTTAATTATTTAAAATAAAATACTATTTAAGGTGTAATTTTTTATGAAGGGGCTTTTATCATTATTAGGATTAGGATTAGATCTAAAGGTTACTCTTCATCTTTTAAAAGGATTTATATAAGATTATTCTTCACCTTCACTAAAGAATGGTTGGGTTTCTAAAAGGTTCCTCTTAACCTAAAGTAGATTTGTAAGCTCTTTAAATGAATAGTGAAATATCCAATAAGATTGTTTGAGAGTTGGCATAGGCAATAAAGGGTATTATCGAAAGACTATAAAATTTACTCTTAATTATCTCTCATTTATCTTTTTTTGTACAGTTGTCTTAAATTATTAAGATAAGCATTTGATATAAGCATATTAATCTTATTTAGGTTTGATTTATGGTTTAGGTATTAAATTTTCAAATAAATTAATTTAGATGGTTAGTTTTAAAAATTTTTAAATACCTAATTCAACTCCTCCTATGTTCCATCATGACTAATAGAAGAAAATTAAAATTTCACAATACTACAAAATTAGGCCAAGCATGAATGTTTGTTTAGTTATTGTTGACACGTAAGAGTATGAAATATGCCATGTTTATAAAATAATTATCTAAATAATATATGCATGATAAAGCAAGAGAGATTAGAAGGAGAATATGTGGAAGTAGTGTATAAAAATGTTCATATGAATTGAATAAAAAGACTACTGATTTTTCTACAGTACTACCTGTAACAACGAAGATAGATTAAGGAATATGTTTAGGTAAATGCAAATAATTTTAAAATACGTGAAATTTGGTGATGCGGTGAGCTTTGATATCATATACATTGGCAAAAAAGTACCAAATACCATTTTCTCCTTTCATTAATGTTAATCATCATGCATATTTCATTTTACTTAGTTGTGCATTGTTAGTTGACAATAATATAGAGATATTAATAGGCTTTTTCACATTTCCTAAATCATATAAAGGGCTAATTAACTAAATCTATTATTACAAATAAGTGTAAAAGTACTAGTAATGCCACTAAAATGGTATTCCCAAGCGTGAGACATAAGCCTATTTATGACACATACTAAAATAATTTCTTAATAAGTTTGGTACAAAAAAGTTTTATAATAAATTAGAAGCAGTTTTATGGGTATTATTTATGATTTTAGTAACAAAATTGAATTCCTGCTGAAATAGATTAAAATGTTAGGATTTTAAGTTATTAAAAATGCATGATTGCATTCTATTTTTTTAGCAATATACAAGGTGGGAGCCTACATATGTTAAAGACATATTTTGGGAAAGAATTTCAAAATAAAAAGAAGTGAAAGAATTGATGCTTACTTGATGCTTATATGCATGCACATAATACATTTAGACAATTTAGTAAGTAGTATGATAAAGTTTATAAGAATAGAAGGTGGAACTAGACTATTTTTCTTCAAGTATTTTTGTACCATTGGTAACGTGATTTAAAATTGAGAAGGTGTTTTAGATTTTGTACATTATTTAAAGGTTGAGCGAAGGGATAAGAAGGTGCATAAGGTTGAAGAGAAGGGTGAAGATTGCAATATTGTCAAGATATATACGGTTACCATTAGTGAGTCAATGTCAGAATCAATGTGTAGCTAGAGGTTATTTAACTTTTTAGTGGATCATGTTTCAGCACATGTTCAAGACTTTAACAAGGAATAAGATTGAAAATTATTTAAAAACTTTAATTCTTAGAAGATGGTATGAGGATTTGTTAAGGTTCAATTCCAAAATTATGGTTATTAACATTTAAGAAGATGATGGTATTTCTGTGACTCTGATAAGAATCTTAGTTTCCATTTTATTAGGTCATTAATTAGAGAATCAAAACATGAATACTTAAGAAGCTTGTTTAAGAATAAGGAGATCTTATTATAATAAGAATCAACTTTAAAATATTTAGTTAGGAAACTTTCTACTATTAGAATAAGGACTTTATATATTCTTTCTATAAATATGCATGTATTTAGTCATTCATCAATAAGATCTATAACTTGTTTTCTCTAAATTTGGGTTTTTTTTGGAATGTGCGATACTTTCTTTTAAGAGTGATTCTTAGTCCTTACGGGTGGTTCCTAGTTTTCTAACCCATTGTTTATTTATCAAATTTGAAATTCTAGCAATGCTAAAACTAAATTCTGGCATTATTCTAGCAACCTTAAAACCCTAAATTATAGCCTAAAGTTCCAATATTTAAACTTTAAATTTCCAACTATCCTAAACCTAAAATTGTGACAAATCTAGTTGTATTCAAATTTCAAATCTCAATTTTCACCAACTTAAAGACGTTCAACAACCCTATTATCCTAATCTTTAGAAGTTTAACCTTAGTTTGTTATTTATTCTACTCATCCTACATGAAGTCGGTATCAGAGCTTTGGTTTACAATGGTAACACGTAGTGGAAGGGTGTATAAAAGAATATTCAACAATAAAGAATGAGATAAAAAAATTTTGAGAATCATGGAAAAATTACAAATTAATGACCCTCGATCACAAGGAGTTCCTAGAACTAGTACAAAAAAAAAATGTTGGATAGCAAACTACAATTTATATTAGAGGAGGAGAAAGTGTGATACAAGATGAAGTGTCTGAAACAATTCAATGACTAGTGAGAGTGAGGAATCAAACCTGACCAAGAGATCCATGCCAAAGAAACCCACCAACAACACTTGGAGATGATCTAAGAGACTTTATAGGTCGTGATGAGTCTAAAACACATAATATACTCGATGATATTAATGAGCACTTGATTTTGCTGGAAAGATGGATCCCCACTTACTTTAGAGTTGAAAATAGTTATGGAGGATTTCTTTAACTAGTACAACATGCCGGAAGATCAAAAAGTCTTATTTGTAATGATGAAGTTAGTTAGGTATGTAAAAATTTGGTGGAGATCAATAGAAGATAGAATTTAAAAAATAGAACTACCACTAATTATTGATTAGGAAGAAATAAAGTTGAAATTATTATAGAAATATTTACCATTCCATTATCAAGAGAACCTCCAAGATCATCTCATAACACCTAGACAAGGAAATATGCCTGTAACAAAATACACAGAACTTTTTTATGTCCTTTCTATTCGATGTAAAGGAATGTAATCTGAACAATAACTCATATCTCACCTAAAAAAATGACTTAAAGGCATAAATTATCAAGGAGCTAATGATGCAAAGGATATATAGCCTCAAAGATGCATATCAGTTGGCTTTGAGAGAAAAATAATACATAGGTCAATAAGTAAAACTTTTAGAAGTCAGGTCGGTGAGTCTGGCATGAAAAGAAAAACAACTATACAAAATTTTAGGAAAACACCTAACTCGTCAAAACCTCTAGTTCTAAATAACTATAAACCTATCCAAGGAGATGAATTTAAAGACAAAGTCATACTTGAAGCTGGGACAAAAGGAGACAGTAATGAATAAAAGTGTTTCCAATGTAATGAGAGGGGCCACTATGCTTATGAATGCCCTAATAAAGGTTTACATATGATGGCAAAAGAAGTTGAAGAAGAATATGAAGAATATGTGTGTGAACATGAATATGGAGAGGAGTTAGATGGAGGCTTTATTGATGAACAAGTTGATTCATCAAATCTTAATGTACTAAGGCATATACTTACAATCCCAAAGGTTAAAAGATAAGAAAAATGGCTTCATACTACTATTTTCTTTACTCAAGTTAGATGTGGAGACAAAGTATGTAATCTTATTATTGATGGAGGAAGTAGTATGAATGCAGATTTAGATGGCATGGTGAAACGATTAAATTTATTTTTAGTGAAACATCCACAACCTTACAAAATTGTGTGAGTAAATGTTAGCATTATACCTGTTGATCAAAGGTTCTTAATATCTTTCAAATTAGGAATTTATGAAGAGTCTATTCGGTGTGATTTCATTCCTATGAAAGTATCTCATATTTTATTTGGTCGACCATGGTTTTATGATCACAATGTGCAGAATTTTGGAAAACATAACATATATCAGTTTATGATTCATGGAAAGAGATTAATTCTAAGCCTATAAAGGTGGAAATGATAGAAAAGCAAAATGAAGTAACAAGGCAGCCAAAATTTCCTTTAAAAATGCCTTTTAATATGCTTAAAGACAAGGAATTTGAAGCTGTAAGAAGGGAAAAAGGCATTGTACTTATAATGCTAGTGAAACAACCCTTGAAACACCCTAAGCTTTATCAAAAGAAGTGGAGAAACTACCAATTGATTTTTCAAACCTTACACCAGATAATTTACTAGGTGAATTACCTCCTTTAAGGGACATTTAGCATGCTATAAACTTGTGATTTGGATTTATTTTACTGAATCTTCTAGCTTATTGCTTAAATCCTATAGAGAATTAAAAGTTGAAGAGATAGGTAGAAAAGTCACTAAAAAGGGGATTTATTGAAGAAAATATTAGTCTATGTGCCATTCCAACACTGTTGACTCCAAAAAAAGATGGAAGTTAGCAAATGTACATCGATTTTTAGACGATAAATAATATAACTATAAGATATAGGTATCTAATTTCATGCCTTGATGACATGTTAGACATTTTTTTATTTGAACCACAATCTTTACTAATCTAGATTTGTGAAGTTGATACCATTATATCAGAATTAGACTTAGGGATGAATGGAAATCAATTTTCAAGATTAAATAAGTACTTTATGAATGGTTTCTGATGCATTTTGGACTCACAAATGCAGCTAGCACTTTTATGAGAGTGATGAATCAAGTATTTAGACCAATTTTTGAAAGATTCTTAATGGTCTATTTGGATGACATATTAATACATAGCAAGACCAAAGAAGAAAACCTATTACATCTTCAACAAATATTAAGAGTTTTGAGGTAAGGGAAACCTTATGCCAATTTAAAGAAGTGCTCTTTTATGCAATCAAGAGTTATATTTCTGGGGTTTATTATTTCTCAACTTAGAGTAGAGATGGATCTCAAAAAGATCAAAGCTATACTTTATTAGCCCATTCCAAAGGATGTACATGAGGTACGAAATTTTCATGGTTTAGCAACATTTTCTAAGTGGTTTATCCATAATTTCAACACCAAAATGACACCTATAACTGATTGTATGAAGAAAAGGAAATTTATTTGGTCAAAGCTAGTAATAAAACCTTTGAAGAAATCAAGAAAAAGATGACCAAATCATCTATTTTGTAGTTGCCAGATTTTTTAAAGATACTTAAAGATGTTTGTAATGCATATCATTTGGGAATTGGAATCATACTCAGCCAAGAAGGACATTTGATTGCTTACTTTAGTGAGAAGTTAATCGAAGAGAAACAACGGTATTCTACCTATGAAAAAGACTTCTATATGGTGGTTTAATCTCTTTACAATTGGCGAAACTATATCTCATATAATAATTTTATTCTATATTTAGATCTCGAATCTCTTAAACATTTTAAGTCTTAGAAAACTTCAACAAAAGGCAAGCTATATTGAGTGAAATTTTGGTGTTATTTAACTCTATCATTAAATATTAGGCAGGAGTAGAAAATAAGGAAGTAGATGCATTAAGTATAAAGAGCCATTTACTTAACACTCTAGTACTCAAAGTTATGGGGTTTGAAGAAATAAGAAGAGAATATGCTTCATATATAGATTTTGGAATAATTTATTCAAAAATTGTAACTGGACAAAGGGATAAAAACTTTCCTTTTGTAATTCATGATGACTATCTTTTTAAGGGAAATTGACTTTGCCTACCTAATACTTCTATAAGGGAGTATATGATTTGGGAATTATATAGAGGAGGGGCAACATGCCATTTGGGAATAGATAAAACCATAAAAATGGTGGAAGATCACTTTTATTTTTCCCTTTTAAAGTGAGATGTGTCTAAGGTAATGTCGAACATGTCAACTAACTAAAGGAAAGAAGCAAAATTTTGGACTATATACAGTATTGCCTATGACAATGAACCATGGAAAGACGTAAATATGGATTTTTTCTTGGGAATCCCTAAGTATATAAGAGGAAATTATTCTATTTTTATAGTAGTTGATAGATTCTCAAAGATGAGTCATTTTATCCCTTGTTCCAAAACCTATGATGTTGTCCACATTGCTAAACTCTTCTTCAAAGAGGATGTACATCTTTATCAGCTACCTTTAACCATAGTTTCTGATTATGATGTGAAATTTATGAGTTATTTTTGAAGAACTATATGGAAGACATTGAATACCAAGCTTCAATTTTCAAGTTCTTTCTATCACCAAACCAATGGAAAAAAAAAAGTGGGGAATAGGATCTTGCAAGACTTATTAAAATACCTAGTTGGAGATAATGTGCATAATTGGGACTTAATTCTTTCGATGGTAGAATTTGCATACAATAGTTTTATAAATAGGTTAATTGGTAAAAGCCCTTTTAAGATGGTTTTGGGAATTCAGCTAAGGAAACCTATAGATTTGGTGTTTTTATCACAAACAACATGAGTTAGTATTGAAGTTGAAGGTTTTGCACAGTATGTGAGAGATATCTTTGATGAAGTATGACGAAAGATAACAACTAGCAACTTGACTTATAAGGAATATGCTGATCAACATTGTCAATTGGTGGAATTCAATGAAGGAGACATGGTGATGATAAGGACTCGTCCAGAGTGATTTTCAAAGGGAAAATATAAGAAACTTCATTCAAGGAGTGTTGGACCTTATAAAATCCTTACGAAAATAAGTGTTAATGCTTATTTTTTAGAGTTACCAAGTAACATGGAAATTATTCGTATCTTTAATATGATGGACTTAACTATTTGTTAGGGGCATGTTCAGACATATTCTTTGAATATAGCTGTAAAAATTTCAGTCATTTCTCATTTTAAAGAGCAGATTGAAGACATTCTTGATGAATAAATTATAGCCACAAGATCTGGTGGATATAAATGATTTTTGGCCAAGTTGAAAGGAAAGGAAATTTTTTACAGTACTTGGATTTCATAATCTAAATTTTAGAAATTGATTCCAGACTTGATTGAACATAATTTATCAAATTCAATGTCGTGGATGACTTCAGAAAACCTGGGAAAAATGATACAAAAGAGTTTAAAGTTTATAAAAAAAATAAAAGAGCATAAGTTATTAAACCATGAGTGATAAGTTGGTGGGATGAAGATTGGGAGTTGAGCTGATAGAAAAGAAAAAATGGCTTAAGCTTGTTTATTTTAGCATTCCTTATTAAAAAATAACTCTAAATACATTATTTTTATTAAATAAGGACTTTTGATATATTAGTTGTTTTAAATTAAGGAGATTTTCGAATATTTAGTTAGGAAACTTTTTACTATGAAAATAAGAACTCCATATATTTTTATATAAAGGGTTAAAATCATGGCAGGTCCTTGTGGAATCAATAATCATCATTTTAGTCCCTATGGTTTCAAAACTATCACTTCAGTTCTTGTGGTTGGTTTTTTTTTCACCAACCAATCCTCTGTTACTTTAGGCTGACACAGCTCACAGTGTTTTATGGTCTTGCTGCTGTGGCTAATAGGTAATTAGCTGACCTAGCACCTTGTTATACAAAATGATGTTTTTTCCTCAATGAAGAAAATGACATCATTTAGAGGGAGCAATCAAGGCAGTTGATGTGTTTAATTTTATACAAAACCATGTAATTTTCTTCAATGTGAAAAACGACGTCGTTTTGTCCTAATAGTTTAACCACCATCTTGTTCCTCTATTCCATCCCTCTCCGTTTCAATCATTCCTTACTATCATCTCTCCCTCTCTTAAAATAGACGCTCTTCTCTCTCTAGTCACCCTATCATTGTCTTCGTCGGCCTTTTCTTTTTAACGTATAATAGGTATGCTCTTCTTTCCTTCTTCTTTTTAAACATTTTTCGCCTTTTGATTCGAGGGATGAACTTGATGTTTTGGGGTTTTTAAGTTAGTGGAATTTAAGGCTTCTATGTGATGATTATGAAAGAGGAAAATGGATGAGAAATTTTATGGAAGTGAAGACAAGGTTGTCACTGAATTTATATTAGATCATGAGGGTTGCGAGTTTTTGGTCGATAAAATTTGGGTTTACAACAAGGGCTTTGTCAACTTACGAAGGGCTTTAGTTGGAACTATGTGATTTTCTAAAATGTTTCCAACTTAAAGTCTGGTGAATTAATCTTGGTTTAGGGAGATGGGATTTGTCGAGACACAAAGGTTGGTAAAGTTAGGGGTGAAAATTCGGTTGAGGGTGGAAAATTGGAGGAAATTAAAAGAGTGATGATGCTAAGAAGTGTGTGCTTCAAAAGCTATATGCAGGCTTTAATGGGTTATTGTACAGAACTTGAAGGTCTACGTTCTGGTTCCTGCTACCTATAACAGTCTACGTTCTGGTTCCTGCTGCCTATAATAGTGATCATACCAAGGTAAGCATAACCTTACTACCAAATTTCATTTGTATCTTTTACTAATTTGATGTGGCTTTGTTTTTAAATTTTAAATCATTCTAAACCCCTTCACTGATTGATAAGGATAGACTTTTGACTTATCTTATTAGATCCAGAATAGTATAGAAAAATATGTTAGTCTCTAACTTTAGCTTTCATAGTAGTTAGATGCTTTGTTTTTTTATATCTCATGGCAACTCTTGTTAGTATGATTCCGTAAGCAACACTAAACATTGATATTTCATGAGTTATTGGGATTCATGGACAGTTTGACTAGTAGAACATAGGTTTTTTCAATTAAGGTATGGTGATGATCATTTTGTTGGGGATAAGAATTACGAGAATATGGTTACTCTCTTCAATGCATTTATGGAACCTAGTTTTATCATCACTTTGTTTTTGCCTAAGACACAATATTTATGTTGATCTATGCGAGAGAGGGGTATATTGATGAAATAAACAACTATTGATTTATTTCATCAACATTGACAAAAAATTTTCAGGGGAAAGGATGACATTTTCAAGGTTAAAAGGCCAGCCAGATGATGTCTAAAAAAAGTAAAGGTTTGGGAGACACTGCAAATGGATCTTCATACTAACCAAGATTTAATAACCTGCTACAAAGATATTCCACTTACCACTTTTTTCAATGTATGCAAAGTGTCTTCGATAGGCAATGGCTCAATAAGATAGGGATAAGAGAGAAGTGGTCCTTCCATTCAAAAACAATTTATAAAAGTGTAGCTAATAAGGAATAACAACCAACATGGAGAGAATAAGGAACAACAATCAACATGGAGATAATTATGAAGGCTCAATGTATGCATGTTGGTTTTCCATTTCTTTTGGTAATTACCCATGTTTGTGTTGCTGTATATTAGTGTTTTTCAATTATATCCATGGCTGATTTGGCTTCCCATTGTTAATAAACTAAGACCATTTAGTTTCATCTATAAGAGTGTAGTTTATTCGGAATAACAATCAACATGGAGAGAATTATGAAGGCTCAATGTGTGCGGGTTGGTTTTCCATTTCTTTCGATAATTACCCATGTTTGTATTACGTTATATTGATGTTTTTCAGTTATTTCCATGGCTGGTTTAGCTTCCAAATGTTAGCAAACTTAGACTATTTAGCTTCATCTGTAAGAGTTTAGCTGATAAGGAACAACAATTAACATGGAGAGAATTATGAAGGATCAATGTGTTTAGGTTGGTTTTCCATTTTTTTTTATAATTACCCATGTTTGTGTTTCTGTATATTAGTGTTTTTCAGTTGTTTTCATGGCTAGTTTGGCTTTCGATTGTCAGTAAACCTAGATTATTTAGCTTTATCTATAAGAGTGTAGCTGATTAGGAACAAAGTAATTATACTAGTAACAATTAGCATAGAGAGGATTATAAAGGCTCAAGCTTTGAGAGATAGCAACATGGCTGGGTACATTTTAAGTGAGAAACCATGGAAATCATCCTTGCTCACCTCTAGATTCAGCCCTGATCACCCCAACACCTTTGGCAACAAGACATACAAAATACTAAAACTTAGTCTGAGCATTGATGAAGATGCTGGCGATGTTGATATTGAGAAGAAGCATTTCAACCATTTCAGAGTTGTAGAGAAGAAAAGGATAAAGCCTATATTTATGTTGTAGGGTCAACGTATACTAAAAATATTTTTATAATGATAAAGTAACAACATATGTATTTATTTTGCAATGTATATAGATGTAATTGTTGTAATATACGTTTAATTAAATAATAAATTGCTTTGTGTTTTTTATAACTTGAAAGTTGACTCCATTATTTTTTGAAAGTTGTACTGTACGTTTTATTAAATAATAAATTACATTTTTTTAGGATGTAAATGTTATTGTTGTATTAATGAACCCATAATCATAATAATCAAGTTAAAAAGACAAATATAGAAAAGAGAAGTTAATAGCTTGCCATATATATTAATTTAAAAAATGATGGAATTTGACATTTACAATTGTTTTCCATAATGTGATTAGGATTTACATACAAAATACATTATTTTCCATAATCTGATCAATATTTAAATACAAAATACATTGTTTTCCATAATGTGGTAAACATAAAACACAAAATATACAAACTAATAATGCAAAGTGGGTAGTTTGCCACTAGGTCTAGAAGAATTAAACTTGATTTTGCTTTCATTCTTCTTGCTTTGAACCATGTTTTCATTAATAGGTTGCTTTCTTTTGCCAGTTATAACATCAATGAGAACACATTATTAGGTTGAAAATTGTCTACGTAAGGTGTACAAAAATATGTCAATACTTTTTTATTATAAACTTGCCTTGTTAGTACTTTTAACAAGACATGTTTACAATATTTTAAGAAAGGATACTTACCATCTATGATGTAGATATACTATTTGCCTGTGATGTAGTCGTGTTGATTTTCTGTGATGTACTCAGGCTATTTGCCTGTGATATAATCACACTGCATGTTCTTGAATTGTGCCTAGCCTTTTTATGTTTACTGCAAGTGACAAAGCCCCTAATTCTTATCGAAATTTGACCTGCCTTGCCCTCCATAGGTTCTCTAATTCTTTTCTTTTTTGGTCGACCTATTCTTTTCTTATATGTAGGAGGATTTATAAATTGACCATGTTGTTCTCCAACAACAGGCCAAAGCTACTGGCCAAGAATTGAATTTAGAGGTTTCGAATAACATCTAAAGTACGCATCCTTAGAATAGTATAGATGAACTTATGCTTCTAGATTCCCTCTATATAACATAATAGCTGAAATTGAATGACTACAAGGAATACCAGTCAGTTCCCATTTTCCACATGTGCACTCCCATGTCAGGAAATTAACTACATGATGGTCATTCATGAAATGGGTAATCTCAAATTTACCATTACCTGCAAAGTGAGTTAAGTAGTTGGTTGCCTCATTTTTATTCTTGTCAATCTTATTTAGTATGTTTGGACATACGTCACCATTATAAGCAACCATTTATTCCTTTTTAAGGTGAAATTTCTTCATTATTGCATTTCAAATGATTTCTAAGCAAGTTAAAATAGTTTTGTCCCTAGCATTCTTAATAATAGCATTGAGACACTCTGCTTTCATGTTAGATAAAATACCACTCATACATCTTCTATCGAATACATTCCTGCACCACCTTTTCTTAGGAATCTTATCTAGCCAATCATGTGCTTCCTTATGCATACTTTTAAGTGTAGCCATCTATCGTTCAAACCCTCCCCCTTGTATAAGTAAAAGCAATATTCCACATTTGATCCTTGATCACAGTAAATACCTTGCATTGCTTTTGTAAGTTTGCCCATAAATGCCTAAAGTAATATCGATGATCATATTGCCTCAATTCATCTTCAAAAATTTGTTCAAAACCCTATTCATAGTTAACAAAATTAATAAGTTGATTACATTATAAAAATTAGTAATCCAAAATTCAAATGATGATAATAAAATTACCTTTTTTCTATCACTCATGAATACCCATGAGTTGTCACTACCAATGTCATCTAGTAGGTTGTTAAGAAACCATTTCCACGTTTCTTTGTTCTCCCCTCTTTCTACTGCCCATACTAGTGGGTAAATATTATCATTCGAATCTCTTCCTACTACTGTTATCCATTAACCCACCATATTAAGTCTTCAAATGGAAACCATATATTCATATGATAGGTTTACAAGTATTGACAAAACCAGATTTCACATGCTCTATACAAATGTGGCAAAAAAAAAATCATTTGAAGCTCTAATGTGTAATGAACTGCCACTGTTGTGCTCCATCATAGCCAAAACATATCCCCTTAATTTATCATATTGTACCCCTTCATCTCCAAGTACCATTTATAAAGCATATCTTTTGGCTCTGTATGCTTTACATTCAAAAATATTTTGTTGAAAATCTCTTAATACTGCTCCCTTTAATCTAGAAACATCTTAAATTGAGCAATCTCTAAAGTATGAGACATACTTCCTGGCATTCCATTTATAATCTAACTTCTTATAATCAAACAATCTACCAAAATTATGAATATCATAGAATGTCTTAATTTGCAAAGCTTGTCCACTTTGAGTGACACTAGCATGGATCCTCCATCCAAGTGCCATCTTACATTTTGCAATTACCCTTTTCTTGTCATTCCTTTTGTATACAAAGTCAAAACCTTCCTGTATAGAATAGTTCTTCAACTTCATTTTATATGTAGCCATTAAATCAAATATCATCCCTTGTTTGAGTTGAATTCTAGAATCCACTGCATGAGATGCAATGAAATGAGGGTATCTAGGCTTCCTCCTCTCCTCATCAGAACTTCCATTTAAGCTACCGAGATCATTATCATCAACTTCCGATTCGAGTTCTCTTAACTCAATAAGGTTTCCATCAACACTAACTCAGGCATGATGTATGGAACGTCTTCACATGCATCATCAAATAGCTCATATGTCACATTCTCACTAGAATATGCCAAGTCACTTATAGTCAAGACTCTTCACTGTTATATGATGAGTTATCTAAATTCTCATCCATCTTAGTTGCAATATAACCTGCATGATTAACAATATTAAAAAATTTAAAATAGTAAGTCATATTATTACAAATGGCAAATAAAACTGACATTTAGTATCAAAGCATCAAGGTAAAGATAACTAACTATAATTCATCATACAATTCAAGATGTATCTAAAGCATCAAATTAAAGATAACTAAAGCATCGAGATACATATGTTTCTATAAAGATAAGTGGAAATATATGAAAAATATAACCAAAATAAAAATAATTGTGCATCAAATTTTTTTTAAAAGAACCACTAGAGGACTATTAGGAAAGCTAACGCGAAGGAAACTTAATATAATTAATCATATAATGCAGGATGAACGTGATATTCATAGCTACAACTATAAAGGGATATTCCCACACTGATCGATCACCCTCTCATTTTTGAAGAAGATCCTATAAGGACGTTTGCATTGGAAAGTAAGATATAAGGTAATCTTAAAAAATGAAAAAAAAAAGCATAATTATGAAACCTATTAGGACAACATTGTAAATTTTGTTCGGCAAGATACAACTTGACAAGGAAAATGAAGAGTAATGACGTAGTTACATAAATAATCAAAAATAGACATGTCACATTGAAATGAACCAGTATAAGGCAGATCTTAAAAGAAAAGAAGAAGAGAACTCAGAGCAAGCATTCTGCATTGAGGCATTAGAAACTGAACTGAATCGATTAAAATTAGAACTCAAGAATGCAAATGATGAGATAGCTACATTTAACCATGAAGTCCAACTACTCACAACTGAATTGAAGAAGATAAAAAATGAAATGTCTCATATCTAGGAAAGACAAAATGAAGCACAGGTTGAGATAGCAATGTTAAACTCTGAGCTTCATCGAAGGATGAAAAAACTTGCAACAGCTAAAGCAGTGGAAGTAAGAGCTGTGATGGCCTAAGTGGGGTCATTTCATGGGATTCAGCAAACAAAAATGGAAGCAGGGAGTCACATATTAAAGCAAGTAATAGACATCACTTATTTGGAGATCTAGGGAAATCCAATGGAACCAGAAGATTTAAGGAAAACCTTGTAATGGAACCTAAAGAAAGCAAACAGAGCAAAAACACGCACAAAACATTGAGGAAGGCAGAAAGAAGAAACGGACCATAATGGTAGGAAGATGGCGACTGGAGAAGAGTAAAACAGGATGACTGAACACCCGAAGTAGTGACGCACGTGGGAGGAGAATGAAGAAAACTTAGAGGTACTCCAAAACGACGTCGGTTTGTCTTACAATAAAGAGCCGCTGCTTTCTCCAAAAGACGTCATTTTCTTCATTGAAGAATCATTAAAGAAAACGATGTCATTTTGTATAGCAAGGCATTAGGTCAGTTGATTACTTGTCAGCCACATCAGCAAGACCATAAAACATCATGAGCCACATCAGCCTAAAGTAATGAAGGATTGATTGGTGAAAAAAAATGCAATCACAGGGACTAAAGTGATAGTTTTGAAACCACAAGGACTAAAATGATAATTGTTGAAACCACAGGGACCTGCCATGATTTTAACCCTTATATAAATATGAAAGTATTCAGCACTTCATCAATAAGATCTATAATTTGATTTCTTTAAACTTGAGTTTTCTTTAGAAAGTGTGATACTTTCTTCTAAGAGGGATTCTTAGACCCTAGAAGTGGTTCCTAGTTTTCTACCTTATTATTTATTCATCTAATTTGAAATTCCAAGAACCCCAAAACCCTAAATTATACCCTAAAGTTCTAGCATTAAAACCCTAAATTTCCAACTGTCCCAAACATGAAATTGTGACAAATCTAGTTGCATTCAGATCTTGAAACTTATTTTCCTTTGACAACCCTATTATCCTAGTCTTTAAAAATCTTAATCCTAGTTTGTTATTTCTTTTATTCATCCTACATGACCTAGTCATATTCATATGAAACGTAACTCTAAGATCAATGCATATAAATGTAAATGATGCTACTTCTTGTTCAATATTAAAAAAAAAAGCATGGTTTATTTACTGCATGATAATGATTTAAGGTGTACTATAGCCACATAGGACAATGAGGTTTATCACAACTTCATATAATGAGTGTTATTCAATAAAGTAATGAACCCTATTTGGAAAGTATCATAACTAACAAAGAAGAGTGAGGCATTAAATTTTAATACAATAGAATAACCCCATTCCTTATATGAGATTGGATTTCAATAAAACAAGAAGTCATTTATAATTTAGTGGTTGCTATGCATTCAATAATGCAATAATGCAATAATGCTTATTTACACCAACAACAGTTTCTGAGGGAGTAACTCTACAAAGCAAGTATTTACTTCTACAAAGCAATGACGTCTTTTTGTCTCCTTCTTTATAAAACATTTGCATTTGTAAACTTAACCCATGAAACATTTATGTCATGGTCTACTAGTAAGTTATTAGCATTATTTTTAGTTTTGTACTTGAGATGTGTGACAATTGGTGTCTAACAAAACATCAAACAACAAAAATTAATGACAAACTGTATGTAGCCTTTGTTAAAGAAAAATTTAAAATTAAAATTTAAGCTAATTAGTGCTAATTTTTGAATTTTTTAAGATATTATATTTTGATTTAGTTTAGTTGATATTGTATATTTTCAATTTATTTTTTTAGAGTTATTAGTGTTTTAAAATCTATTTAAAGATACTTTAATTCACTTTACCAATGAAAAAAATTGAACTTTCAATGTTCTTCCCATAATCTTCAAGTCTTTTTTTATTATCTTATTGAATTTATGAGTCTTATCCTACCTCAAATTCTATGAGTTTTATACTATTTCAAATTCTCAACCTGGTATCAGATCCATCATGAACTTGAATGGATCTGTGAGTGATTAAAAAAACTCAAACTCTAAAGTCTCATGAATTCTAACAATACATTAGTTCTCTCACCCTAAGTTTTCAATAGTGAAAAAAGTTTCAAATGTCAACATAAAAGCTCATTCGCGAGGTCTCGTTTTGTGGCTATAGGCTAGGAATCAATCCAACGTTCAATCAAATCAAAGTTCATGAAGAAGAAGAAGAAGCAAAAGCTTCAAGAGCATTATCTCTAATTCATGTTACTATCTCAAAGTCAAATTTTACAAAAATTATTATGTCTTCTAAAAAACCAAAAAAGCACATGACAAGATCAAAGAAATGTGAATGGGACAAGATTAAAGAAATTGACTAATATAGATTTTAAATCTAAAGAGAGAGTTTAAAGTTTTGAAGATGAATGATAATGAGTCCATCAAAGAATATGTTGGTGAACTCATGGAAATTATTAACAAAATTTGGTTTCTAAGGGAGGATTTAATAAACTAAAGGATTGTAAAAAAAGTTTTAATAAGCTTGCCAGAAAAAAAAGATGCCAAGATCTCTTCCCTTAAAGACTTAAAGTATTTAACTAAGATTTCCTTAACTAAGATTGTTCATGCTTTCCAAACTCAAGAACAAAGAAAAATTATAAGATAAATAAGAATAAAATAGATAATTGAAAGAGCGCATTTAGCTAAAACTTCAAAAGGAAAAGGAAAATTTCCTCATTATTAACATTGCAAGAAATTTGATCATGAAGAAAAAGATTGTTGGTATAAGAGAAATCTTCAATATTTTAATTGTAAAAGATTTGAGCATCTCTAAACAGATTGCAAAGTTAAAAAAGAAGAACAAGTAAATATAGTGGAGACAATTAAAGAAGATATTCTCTTTTGAATTAGTTGGTGAGAAGTGCATAAATAAAATTAAAAATGTGCTCCAATATTGCAAATTAGTGATAAGTGCATCAACAAATATCGATTATAACTAGAAGTGCACCACATGGTGATGAGATATACTTCATGATTAAAAAACAGGATGTGGAGAGAAATGTTTTATGAATTTTTTTTTACAATTTTAAATTAAGAGGAAGTGATGGAGAATAATTCAAAATTGTAATTATTTTTAACTAAATCTTTAAGTAACTAGCTGATATTTTTAAGATTTTATTTGGATTTAATTTAGTTAATATCATAGATTTTTAATTCAGTTGTTTGATTTATTAGTGTTTTAAAACCTATTTAAAGGTATATCAATTTATTTTATTAATGAAGAAATTTAACTTTCTTTTTTTTTTCAGTAGTCCCTAACTTTTTTTTTTTTGTTATCATATTGAATATATAAATCTTATCCTATCTCAAATTCTATGAATTTTGCATTATCTCAAATTATCATGGAACATAACTTGGGTATCTCCTTTTCATTCACAATACCACATCCTGCCTCCACACATCCATCCAATAACTACGGCAGGCATCTTATGTCCTGCTACGCAACATAGGTACTGCAAAGGTTCATGCTTGCAACATTCAATTGAAAGTTGTTAAAGACCAAAATGTTGATGGACTAATCAAAAGTAGTTCTATAGAAAGTGAGACTGGCGTCTACGTTATTCATTTATGATCCATAGATAGAAGATGTACAATTATCGGCACTAGTTTGATTGAGATAAAGGATTCACAATTTGTTATACACATCAAATTAACACTGCATTTCATTCATTTTCAAGATCAAAGATTACGTGACGCGTGGAGTCAAGATGTGAACGAGGAATGTGCACAGTCCACCTATCAAATGTTCCAGTTCTTTCTTTCTTAGGAGTTACTTAGCCATCTCATCAGTGTAGTTCAGTTCATTGATGCGATTATGACGGCTGTTTCCCGACCAGCTTGTACTATTCTAAAAGCACAATGATATGTATATGTTAGTATAAGTTTCCAAGTTCCATCAAAGACAAATTTGCAAGTTTATTGGGCCCTTAAATTGGTGTGAGGTATTAGCGCAGCGAAACAAAATGTACAAAATATGCTACTTATTTCTTTACACTTCCATGCAACATATCAACCCATACCAAAGCATGCAACATATCAACCCATACCAAAGCATAACTCATCAACGGGCATGACTAAGTGGTCTGGTGGCCTTCCATGGCCACTGCCTAATGAAATAACTTTGTAACCGTACATATAAACATATCACACCATGGGATTTGTGCAATATATTGGAGATTCTGTGTTAGGCGCATATAAGATAAGATATTGCATCGGGTGGTGGCCATCCCTGGGCTATAATCAGCGGGCCAGAAAAGTTTTTGCTTCATTAAAGGATGACGGTATTGACATACTTGACCAGATTTACTCCTTCATGATACCATGCATTTAAGATAAAGTTGAAAATCACATAGATGCATTTATGATCTCTGTCACATCATTTCATCCCTAACTTGGGGTCTCTGTCTACCAGTTACCATCCCTTTTTCTATGGTCGTTGGTTGTGATTATATTATGTAAAGAGTTCTACATTAAAATTCACGATGTTTTGCAATTGCATTGTCTTGCCCATGGAATTAAACTTGGTTATTTAAGAACATGTATACTCATAGAAACCACTTCAATGACATTGCAAGTTATAAACTTTGATATTTAGGGCTGTATGTACTATTTTTGTACAACATTTGTTGTTGTTTTCGTGTTTTATGGTTTTATTTTCATTAGACCAGTTTTTGGGTTGGCTCTTTAAATCAGTCAAACATCACCTTTATTATGTCTAATATTCCACATATGTTAAAGATTCTATTATATGAAACACCATGTGAGGCAACTCAAATTCCAGTTTGCAATTTCAATGATAGATCAACCGACAGCTATGGAAGGAGATAGAGTTACTCAAGTCAAAGATAAATTTGTCAACTTTGCAGTAAATATATGCTACGTATGTTGGCATACATTACGCTGGTAAGCGCTGGAAGTTCTGCATGGGACAAAAATGGAGTTTGAATGTAATAAAACTCGTTGGAAGTGGCCTAACTCTCAATAACATGATCATCAACTCACTGTCTCGGAAAAATAATGGTCTATGGATGAAGATGACGATCTGTCAAAGAAACAAAAGGCTGTACTGATTGGGAAAGGGAATGATGAAGACACATGTAGCCTCTGATTTTCTGCCATTCTAGCGTCCCATACTTAAGCCTAATGGGGACATTATTGTGTCATTTTTTTGTTGCTGCTTTTATGACATTCCAGTGTCCTAAATTTAGCAAACTGGGGAAATTGCTGTGTCATCTTTTCTATTGTTTTTGTATGCCAATGAACTCAGTTTTACAAGCAAAGTATTGTCACTGCTTACTAGAGGCACAACAAGTTACTAGCTTTGCTCATCGGAGTCCGTTATTCTTGTTAACAGTGTATAGCATTCTATAATGCTTTCATTTCTACGTATCACTCATAAGAAATGTGATATTCTCCTGCAAACCAATAAGATATTATCAAAGTGATGTAACAACTAATGTATATATATATGCATATATATATTCTAGATGTCATCTTTCTAAAGATTCATCTCAATTGGTCTTGTTGGATATTAACACAAATGAGTTTTATTATATTTTTTAATGCAAATTCCCTTAATTTCATTCTTATTATTGGTTCAAAAGTTTTTAATTTGTATTCTATCATACTTAATCAATAGGTTACACCTTTTGAATGAATCCTAAATTAAGAAATGAGATGATAGACTCAATTATGGAGCAAAAAGTCAAAGGTTACTTGGATTATGAAGCAAAAAGCAAAGACAAAAAAAGGAAGCTGAAAAAAAGAGCAAGTGACTTTTCAAAACATGTAACTTGCTCTTGCAAAATGGTAGCAAAAATTAATTTAAAAAGGCTAGAGGTGTTGAAGACAAAAAGCTTTCCTTGGAGTGGAAGACACCTGACTTGGTCTTGTAAAAGAGCAACAAAAAAATATTTTAAAAACAAAAGGCAAGAGACGTTTAAAAGATTAAAAAAAAGAAAGGAAAAGCAAAGGGGACAAAAAAAAAACATTTTTAAACAAACCTTTCTAGGAGAGTAGGACACAAAAAGTTTTAGAGGAGGCTTTTAAAGGGATAAAAAGCTTGGCAGGAGGAGCTTTCTTGGATAAGAGACACGTGGCTTGGTCTTGTAGAAAAGCCAAAAAAAAAAAAAGGTTTTGAAAAGTTTAAGGGAGCTTGCTGGGGAGAGGACACGAAGCCTTCGAATATAAGAAAAAAGCTTTCAAATCTCTCCTAGGATGGCAATTGAAAAATGAAAGCATTTTATCCAGGATATTAAACATTAACAAGAACCTGAATCCATAATTTTTGATTTGATTGGTGTTTTTATTTATTTTCTCTCTGCCTTTTCTTTGATCTGTTTCAGATGATTAGAAACCTGTATGATCTTTGTGTTTCAAGTGTTAATTTCTGATTAATACTTTGCTAATTAAAGGGAGAGGGAAAGGGCTATAGGCCCGCGAGCCCAATGAAGTTATAGCCCAATAATCATCATCTTGGGCTCATATATATTGAACTCTTGGACTTTTAGTGTACATGGGCCACTTAATTACTAAATAATCTAACAATCTCCTACTTGGCCCAAGTACTGACTTGGAGACTCAACAAACGTTAAGTGTACACCATACATTAAATCTATCAAGTCATCCATAAGTGAATTAAGTTGATGGGATCATGACGGGCACAAGTTATGTAACAACATGATTCCTTCCATGTATCACAAAATCAACTTAACTCACAAAACTTTAAGTGGGTAATTCAGTAAGTGCTATCACACCGAAACATTACTTGTATACAACATAATGTGGATAACAACTAAATGAGCAAAAACATTACTATTATTGAATTCACAAGTGTCAAAACAATTCGAGCAAGACAATCATATGTATATATACATGTACATTATGCTAACAAGGACTTATCGATAATGCCCATTCTTTCAACATGGCCAATAAATGTTTTGGGCGGTAATCCTTTAGTTAACGGATCCGCTATCATCAGATCAGTACCAATATGCTCAATTGACACTTTACGTTTTTGCACTTCTTCTTTTACAGACAAGTATTTCAAATCCATGTGTTTTGCACCTTTCGAATACTTGTCATTCTTAGAGAAGAAAACGGCTGCGGAATTGTCACAATAAAGTCTTAACGGTCTGGCGATACTGTCGACAATGCCAAGACCAAAGATAAAGTTCCGCAACCACAATCCATGAACTGTGGCTTCAAAGCATGCCACAAATTCAGCCTCTATAGTGGAAGTAGCAATGACAGACTACTTTCCACTTTTTCATGAAACTGCTCCTCCAGTTAACAGGAATATGTAACCGAATGTAGATTTTCTTGAGTCTACACAACCGGCATAATCTGAATCCGAATAACCTATCACTTCCAGATGGGTTGACTTTTTGTATGTGAGCATATAATCCTTGGTGCCTTGTAAATATCTAAGGACTTTCTTTGCAACTGTCTAATGGTCCATGCCAGGATTACTTTGATATCGGCCTAACATTCCAACAGCAAAACTGATATCCAGCTGAGTGCATATCTAAGCATACATTAAGTTCCCAACTATTGATGCATAAGGAATAACCTCTATTTCTTTACGTTCCAAATTATTTTTTAGACATTGCATTTGACTAAACTTGTCCCCTTTCTGACTTGGAACTATCCCTGCGAAGCACTTTTCCATTTTGAATCTCTCTAATACTTTCTTAATATACCCTTTCTGAGACAATTTCAAAAATTCTTGTGATCTATCACAGAATATTTCTATTCCTATCACATATGATGCCTCACCCATATCTTTCATCTCGAAATTATTAGAGAGAAAATTCTTTACATCATGAAACAAATTCATATTATTAGTAGCAAGAAGAATGTCATCAACATATAAGACTAATATAATGAACTTGCTCCCACTGACCTTCATATAAATACACCGATCAACGGTATTCTCTACAAAACCATATGACATAATGGTATCATTAAATTTCAGATACCATTGTCTGGAAGCTTGTTTCAGTTCATATATTAACTTTTTTAATCTACATACTAACTTGTCTTTTCCTGTGGTTTTAAAACCTTCCGGTTGGTCCATATACATTTCTTCTTCTAAGTCACCATTTAGAAAATAGGTCTTTACATCCATTTGGTGAAGCTCTAAATCATAATGAGCCACTAAATCCATAACAATTCTTAAGAAGTCCTTCTTTGAAACTGGAGAGAAAGTCTCGTTATAGTCTATGCCATCCTTTTGAGTGAAACCTTTGGCAACAATTATGATTTATACTTTTCAATGTTGCCTTGTGAGTAACATTTGGTCTTAAAGACCCATTTGCAACCCACTTGCTTTGCACCTTCTGGCAACTGAACTAATTCCCAGACTTTATTGTCATCCATTGATTTCAACTCTTCTTTCATAGCATTGAACCATTTTTCAGAATTGTTACATTCCATGGCTTGTTTAAAAAAGATTGGATCTTTACCAATAATCAAGTCACATTCATGTTCAAGTGAATAAATTTCATAGTCACTCAAAATAGCTGATCTTTTCTGCCTTATAGACCTTCGTAATGCTATTTCTTGTGGCATCACTTAATCATTTATAACTTGCGCATTTAGAACTAGTTCTTCATTAATATGTTCAATTTGTGAATTTGAAACATTAATTTGTTGTGCCGGTATGTTGTGTATCCGTGAACAACAACTGGAGAAATAACACTTGATGAAAAAGTTTCAACTCGACTCTCTTCAATCTCCACTTTTCGTGGTTTTCCACTCCCACTGATTTGACTATTCTCAATAAACTAAGTATTACTAGACTCAACTATTTTCATACTATAGTTATGATAGTAAAACAAATACCCCTTTGACTTTCTAGGATAGCTCATGAAGCAACTACTAACAGTTCTTACATTAAGTTTCTTTTTATGCGGATTATACAGCCTTACTTCTACTAGACAATCCCAAATATTAAGGTGCCATAAATTAGATTTCCTTTCTATCCACAGTTCACAAGATGTCTTAGAAACATCTTTACTAGGAATCTTATGAAGTAGATACGCAATGGTCTTTAATGCATGCATCCACAATAATAAAGATACAGTCCTATGACTTAACATTTTCCTAACCATACTCATAAGAGTAAGATTCCGCCTTTTAACTACATCATTTTGTTGTGGTGTACCTACATTATGTATTACCCACATATGCCTAGATTTGTAATAAACTTTACAAATGAACCTGGACATTGTCTACTTTCATCAAAATTTTCATAATATTCACCACCTCTATCAAATCTCACTATCTTTACTTTTCTATCTAGCTGTCTCTTTACCTCATTAATGATCACCTTTAGGATGTCCACAGATTGAGATTTTTCATCCGATAAATAAATATAACTATATCGTGAGAAGTCATCAATAAAGGTGATGAAATACTTTTTTCTAGTTCAAGAAGGAATGTCGAAAGGACCACATATATTAGTGTGTATTAATTCAAGCAATTCGCTACTTCCTATGACCGAATACTTTGATATACGTTTGATTTTCTTACCTTAATGCCCAATAACCATTATCTTGGGCTCCTCTATTGGACTCAAACTATAAATTACATGGGCCACTATTAATTAAAATTAATTTAATAAAAATCTGAACGAATTTTAACGAATTTAACTACATTTTATTTAAACATACGACTCCACAGTTTTTAATAGATGGATAAATCTCCTATGATGAACAATATGAATCATGATATGTTCTTTGTCTCTTTGGAGAAATCCACAAAAACATACAAAGTCTTAAGCTTTGAAAATACAAACTTTTAGTAATTTTATATTAAATTTTAGAAAGCATTTTACATCTTAGAATTTTTTTTTTGAAAATTAATTTTTTTTAAATTATAGAATAATAATATTAAGATTTAAAAGATATTTTTATTAAAATAATTTTTAATGTACTAAATATTTCTTTAAAATAATATTTAAAATGTTTATTTTATAATAGAATTATAATAAAATTTTTATTTATGTTCCTTTTTAATTGATAAATAATTATATAATTTTGTGATAAGTTAGCCCCAAAACCATTCTTTAAACTTATAAATTCCCCTAATAAAAAATTCTTCAATTCTCTTAACTAAGAAAAGAATAAAAGAAATCCTAAAATATAAAATAAAATCGTGAAATCTTTTTTTAGTAGTATTCCAAATTATAGAATAAATAACATCTTAAAAATAAAATAAAATAAATCAAATAAAAAATCTTTTTTATTTACTAATAATAACTAAAATAAACCATAAACAAGATTAATAAGCCTTTAAGCTCAAACTTTTCATTCCTTAGCTATTGTGCAGTAAATCAATTGAAAGAGGAGAAAGAAAGAATGAAATTAGAAAAGGATTAGTGAATATAAAGTAACAAACGTACAATGCCTATTCCTTTTAAAAATCATAGCCGATCACCAAGCAAAGATTGATTACAGATGTAGTGCTGCAATTTTTCCAGTATGGTAAGATGTTGTAAGAGCTTAATAAGACATATGGATGCTTGAATCCCAAGGTAACCTATCTTGTATCCCTTAAAGATCTTAGGTCAATTTTTTATTGCAATACAATTTATAAAACTATTTCTAGGCTGCTTGTTGATAGAATTAAGATAGTACTTAACCAGTATATTGAACCAACTCAGGGTGCTTTCATTAAGGAGGGATATATTAGGGATAATATAATGCTTGCTTAGGAAATTTTTAGAAATTACAGTAGAAGGAACTCTAGTAGAGATTTAGCTATCAAGATTAACTGCCATAAGGCTTATGACACCCTTTAAATGGAACTTTATTTCTAATGCTTTAAAAGCATTTGGCTTTTCTTAACTTTCTGTAACTTGGATAGAGCAATGCATTACCATTGTGACATAAAAGTTCCTAATTAAGCAATCTTTTTGGGTTAGATGGATTCAAACTCATTACCTCTCAAATGACAGCTTTTGGAATATCCAACCCAAGTATTACTCTTCATGGATAATGATGAGCCTGTTTAAGCATGGGTTTTACTTGTAGAATAAATAATGGATGATCTACTCTCTCTTTTTTCTGCTTGATAATTGGTTAAGCTTTGGCCCTGTCATTAGAGCTCACAATCCTTTGAGGTACTATATTTACTAATGTAAAGGTATATGAGATCATAAATGGCCAAACTCATCTCCTAAAACAGTTGTAGAGAACATCTCTAATTGAACAGATCCTTAACCGTGGATTAAATTCAACTTTAGAGGACATGATTATATGGTCTAAGCATTCCTCATGTTCTTTAAATAATTCATTTTGTAGGGACCTTTTAAGGATACATTCTTAAAAGGTCAACTAGCACAAAGTTGTTTGGTTGAAGTAAACTTATCAACAAACATCCTTCATCTTCTAGTTATCCTTGAAGGGGAGGTTAAACACATTTAATAGGCTAGGCAGATACCTTAATATTCCCTCAACTTGTATGATTTTTAATGAAGCACCTAAATCCATTTCTTATCTCTTTTTATATTGCAAATATTCAACTTGTATTTGGAAACAAATGCAATGGCTTTGCAACTTTACCTCATATGTTTATAGTTTATAAGAGCTATCCACCTGACTCCTCAAGCAATATCATCTCATGAAAGGTGACCTTCTAGTTAGCAAACTGACCCTTACAAGTATGATTTATACACTTTGGTAGGAAAAGGAACTCATGAATCTTTAAAGAAATAGAACTCTAAAACCTTAACTCCTTTAAGAGCTCTTTGCTTTTACTAGACTGCAAATTTTGACTCATAAGATACATTTTGATTATAGTGAAACTCTGAGATATATATATAGATGTTTGGTAGATTAGTGTTTATAGTAGAAAGGTATCTCGATGTTTAATTAGTAGTTAAAACTTTGTATTGAGATAGATAGTTATAGGTTTTCTATCCTTTTCCAAACTTCACTTTAGCAACCAATATATAGACTCACTTAATTAATATTTGTTTTTTCTTTTATTTTCAAAAAAAAGGAAAAAACATAAAACCAATGAAATATGAGTCATCAATGAGTAGGACCATTGAACAAACGAAAGAGGAAGAGAAGAGAGGAGAGGATTTCAATATCAATACGTATTAAGAAAAGATCTTTTGGGAATTTATTAATAGGTAACGTAGATTTTATGTTTTAAAGGAAGAATTTTCAAAAGATACAACCATAAAAAAATAAAGAAACTAATAGTTTCTAGATAACACATGAGAGGGGAATGAATGATATATTTGTATTTTTTTACATTAATAAATATATTATCTATTTGATGAATAGTTATCATAAATTCATATAAATAATTATAAGAATAATAAAATAGAGTGTGGAAAGAGAGAAAAAAAGTTTAGATAAACACCCTTATGCATACCAAGCTTCACTTAACAGTTTATTATAGTATTCTTTAATAGACAAAGAAAAACCTTTCTTACATGCGTCTTCCTCTGTGTGAAGAGGAACCTTTTTAAAATCATTTTTGCCATTAGGTGAAGAAGAACCCTAAATATACTAAGAATAATATGAACTCTTGTACACATAAACATACATATGTATATATATATATTAGGTTATATAAGAATACATGAATGATTATTCATATTTTTTATTTAATTAGATCATGATATAATCAATCATTTGTATTGTGATATTTTAGTTTTTTTAATAAACATCTATACGAGGCATTTACTTCTTAATATTATGCATAATTAAGATATTAATGTGTTTGAAAATATTAATATTATTAAGAATAAAAATACAATAAATATAGATTAAGTTACATGTAACATAAGATTATATATTTGGTGTAGTATAATTATTTTCAAAGTGCATCATGTTGTGATAATTGATTCTTAGCATCTATTATTATGCTAACAATTTTATTATGTATTTAAAAAATTTTATACTTTGAAGGTTTTCCACTACTAATTATATCAAAAACTTAATGATCTCATAACCCATTATAGAAGTTCAATCTCTAACTAATACGTCATCAATGTACTAAATTAGATAGGAAGGGTTTAAAAAATAGATATAATAAGTTTAAAATACGATCTCACTCCTGTAATACTACTTATATTTCAAACTCTCAACCTTAGTTAAAGAAATAAATTAAAATAGGATAATCAACACATAGAGTATTAAATAAGCGAACCAATAAATTTTATAGACCGAACTTCAAAATTACTATATTAAAATGTTATAGTTGATGTCACTTTATCTTATAATGTCAAAAACTTAATTACCATCTTGCTTTAAAAAGTTGATAAAATAATAATTTAAGCCCTATAGCACCTAAGAGATGGGTACATTAGATGTTTTATAAAATTTTCTAAACTAAGAACCTAAACTACCTAATTTAATTTTCAACTATATGCAATCCCTAAACCAATATTTAATTTAAATGAAAATGTTATGCCAATTCAATCCAAATGATAAAATTCAACCAATTTAAACAACAATCACAAGTGCATAAATTAAAGAGCTTAGGGTAAGGAAGGATACATAAGGATTTATAGAGTTTTGACTAATCCACTTTAGTCTAGTCATTTCTCAACACTCATAATGTTAGATTTTTTATTATATTAAATCTTCGTTAAGGAGAAGAGGAATCCTTACAACTTCTTCTTTTCATAAAGGAGGTTAACAGGAATCCTAAAACCATCATTAAGGGTGAAGAGTAACCCAAACAATATTTTTTTTAAGGGTTAAAAGGAACCTTAATACAATCTTCTTTTATAATAAGTGAAGAGTAATCCTTTCTTAAAATCAAATTTAAAAAAATTTAATCTCATAACTAAGCTCCATAATCAATGCCACAATCAATATTTCAATTCTCCACACACTGATATACTAATTAACAACCTAGCTTGATCAAAACCAAAGTAAGAAGAGGCTTAAAATTCAACTAATGTAAACAATATGCTTAACATATTCTCTAATGCACATAACACACATAAACCAATCCTAACTCACATCCAACAAATAAAACAACTCAAATGGTTTTTATGGAAGGTGAAGAGCAACTTTTAAATAATATTTTTCAAGGTAAAGAGTTTCCTATACAATAATAACCAACTAATAAAATAAAAAATAATAAATAAATAACCAAAATACACCTTTGAATGTATTTCACTTAAACCCCAACAAAATCGTGTCTATAAAACCTTTATGAATGAAAATTAAGTATAATAAACCTCTTAAGAGCATAATAAACTATAAAACAATGGATTAAAGGCAACAAAAATGAAATTGAAGCTTAAAACAAGAAGAAAGAATAATAAAAGCTCAAAGGCCCTTAAAACTTGATGTTTTATAGGCTTAATACTCTCTCAATCTTGCATAAAGAATGAAACTAATTCTATAGAAACCTTA
>JAOXYD010000005.1:7145681-7171093 GCA_028565735.1 Pinacopodium congolense | reverse complement strand
ACATGTGTGCCCAAAAACGTAATTGAGAACCCTAATTATTACTAAAGATGAAGAGGCTATAGATAACAAAGTTAAGGCATGATAGGAGAAAGAAGTTAGTGCTGAGGGAGAACAATTAATCTAAAAAATCGTAGTGATGGACCTTTCATTATACTTATTACAGGAATTGATCGCCTAAGAATAATGAAGTTGAAGGGGTATATCTCCAGAAGGAAGGTGGCTATAATGATTGATAGTAGAGCTAGTCATAATTTTGTCTCTTATAAACTAGTGAATAAGTTAGGACTATAAATGATGGCAACATCAACATTTAGCATTTTACTAGGCGATGGTCACCACTCTAACTTATCAAGAATGTGTAAATCTTTTCCTTGTCAATTTGATTGATTATCCTACGAACATTGATTATTTCTCCTTCTTGTTAGGAGGTGTAGATTTAATCTTAGAATTTTTATGGTTGGCCTCTTTAGGGGATTTGAAAGGTAACTGAAAGAAAATAACTATGGAGTTTAAAGTCCAAGGGTGATTAGTGTGTTTTGTTACAACATTTGTCTTTTTAGAACTCCAATTTCTATTAACTTCGTATAAAACATAAAAGAGGTAGAGTTTATTACATTGCTTTAGGAGATGACAATGGAATGTGAGGTTGTTTGAAGCTCATATTTGAAATTCAAACAATTAGAAGGGCTTTAGTTGGTTTTAGATGAGTTTGTAGAGGTATTCATAATGCCCTCTAGGTTGCCTCGAGAAAGTATTGTTAATTATAGATTTCCATTATAACCAAGTGTTGCCCTAGTGAGTATGAAGCCTTATTAATATAGGTATAATCAGAAGGATGGAATTGAAAAACTAGTAACTGACATATTAGAAGCAAGAGTCATACAAGCGAGTACTAGCCTATTCTTTAGTCTGATATTGTTGGTGTAAAAAAAAGATGAGAATTAAAGGTTTGGTGTGGATTATAAGCAACTAAATAAGGTAATAATTGATGATAAATATCAAATTCTAGTTATACAAAGATGTTGGATGAGTTACAAGGGCTACGATTCTTTTTTAATATAGATCTCCTTTTGGGATACCATTAAATTCATGTAGTAAAGGAAGATATGCCCAAAATTGCTTTTACACTTAGGGCATACAACTTTCTAGTAATGTCTTTCAATCTTACTGACGCCCTTATAACTTTTCAAGTAGTGATAAATGAAAATTTCAAATCTCACTATGAAAGTATGTGTTGGTCTTTTTTTATGACATATTTGCTCATAGTAAAGGCTAGGTTAAGCACACTCAATAGTTAATGGAAGTTATGAAAGCCCTTAGAAGGCACAAGTATACGATCAACCACAAGAACTATCAATTTAGGAAGACTTTAATTGAGTACTTAGGTCATCTAGTGTCATTCCATAAGGTTGCAATAGACTTAGAGAAAAAGTTTATATTGATCTTAATTGGCCCAGACCAAAATCTCAAAAAGGAGTAAAGGGATTTTAAGGGCTAATTGGGTGCTATTGGTGTTTCATTAGAGACTATAGAAAAATTACCTAGTATTTAATTGCATCCCTTAAAAAGGATGTAAGTTTATTTTAATGGATAGTAGAAGTATAAATTGCATTTGAGTAATTACAACAAGATATGGTCTCCTCTCTGGTATTGACCATGCCCAATTTTGACTAGTCATTCATTTTAAAATGTGATGCAACAGGGAAGGGAGTTGAAGTTATCTTGATGTAGGGCACACACGTTATTGCTTATTTTAGCAAGGCACTTTTTGACAGCACATTAATCAAATAAACATGGGTTAATATCATGGTTGGTCTTTGTGGTTTTTCAAACTATCATTTTAGTCCTTATGATTTGAAAACTATCATTTCAATCCCTAAACTTTCTTTTTTTTTTCAATTATTAGTCCTTTATCAGATTTTACTTATGTGGACCAATGAATTTTTGACATGTGTCCATGCCACATCAGCAAAATCTGATAAAAGACTATGATTGAAAAAAAATGAAAGTATAGGGACTAAAATGATAGTTTTCAAAACATAAGGACTAAAGTGATAATTTGAAAAACTACAGGGACTACCTATGATATTAACCCTTTAAATTATTTTCATATCAGTCTAATGTTACGTGACGTGTCCACATGATGTTACGTGATAGCACGTGGACATGTCACGTTACACTCCATTAGTTAAAAATAACGAAGAAACTTATTTGATAGTTTTGAAATTATAAGGATTTAATTGATAATTTGTCAAATTATAGGGAATTTTGATGAAATTAATCCTTATTTTAATATATATGCATATATATATATGTTTAAAATACCGTTTAATAGCTTTCTTAATATAGTGGATTCATGACATTAATGAAATATAGGCTGAGTTCTTAAACGTTTTATTGAAAATCTATCGTCCTTTGACTCCTAACATTTTTAATAACATTTAAATTAAATTTTAACGTTTTAAAATATTTAAAAACATCCCTAACCTCATCCATTTTTCCGTCAACTATTCCGTTATCTACCACATAGCATTCAATTTCATTGACTTGAAAATAAGTGATGGACCTGAAATTTTTGGAGAACAACAGAGGAAAGAGACGACACAGTTTGAATAATTTTTTACCTTTGCCATGCTCTCTCCTCTCTCCCGTCTAATCTCTCTACTTCTCGTCGGTGCTTCTCTATCTATATCCATCTCGCTAATGCTACTCTTATGCTCCCAGCCAGTTAAACAGATTCTCTGTCTTAGCAATTGTTTCGTTTCCAGCAAAAATAAGGTCTGCATCATCAAGCAGATTTTCTTCTTCTAACGGCCTTTTAAGTAGGCCATTACCAACTTCAGATGCGCCTTCTTGTCCGTGCTTCTCTTTCGTCTTATTTATCTTGTTTATGATCTTCTCTCTTGCCTGTCAAAAATATATCAGGGCACATCATATACTAACATCAAATTTCAGAAACCATTCATATAAAATTCTAAAAACCGGAAAAGTAGATGTATATCTGACTTGCAAGTTGTAAGGAATTCCTTCTTGACAAATAACATTAGACATCTTTCCCAGGTTTTGAACAGATATGTAATTGGATAGTCATCTTAGTTGTTTACCATATTCAAAGTATGCTTTTGGGAACACATGTTTCGTTATTTGGCTCTATCTCTGTTGCATGAGAATGAAATGGTTTGTTCTTTGTTTTAATTTTTACCTTTTATTCTTTGCCTAGGGGTGGTACTTAATGAGAACAACATAGATTGCAGCTGCAACAATTGTGGTGATTTCGCAGTAGGGTTTTCAAGGAGAGTAGAGTACTTATGGAGATTCCTCGACTCAACAACTTTCAGCTTTCAAAGGCTGAGAAAGGGAAAAAAAAAAAAAGGGTAATGGAAGGAGAAGCAACCAAGGCATTAACAAACAATTGTGAAATGAATGAAGGAAGAGAGAAACGGTGCGAGAGGAGGTGCCATAATCATCGGTGAAGTTACCCCCTTTGTGCGTAAATTCAATGAGTGTATAAAAATGTATCTATGGAAACTGGTTGTCCAGTATTTGTTATTTGATGTTCAGAAGAAAAAAAAAACATAACTTAATCATCCAAAATGTCATTTCAAATCGAATTCATATGAATTGGTTTGAAGTGGTTTATTTTATGTAATTTAGTTTAGTTTTAAAAATAAAAACCACTTAATAATATTTTGATTTAAAACTTCTTCTCAAATTGCATCAAACTATTCGATTAAACTATTCCTTTAAACATTTCTCCCAAATAAAAAAATAAAAACCCTACTCGTTTAAACAATGCTTCATATGAGTTAGGTTATAAATAGAACTTATTAAAGAATTTAATTATTATACAAATGCGTTTTTTTGAAAAATATTATAGAAATGTTATTATGGCCATTCAAAGAACTCCAAACTCTTTTTTTTTTTCAATTGTTGCAACTTTTGTATCCATTGCGTTCGGCTATTGTTCAGGAAAAGTAGTCTAAAATTGATTCAATTGAGTTGATATGAAGTGCTTCAAACTTTGTAAGAAGTGTTGGAAGTTGATATCTCTTTACGTTTGCTGTTCCTTGATACTTCTTTTTCACAGAATCTCAAATATGCTTAACAGTATTTTTGTAGATTATAGTTTTCAGGATTGAATGATTAATAACTTGAAAAAAAATAGTTCAAAACTTCGAGAACTTTCAACTTTAACCCTTCAAGTTTTGTCTTTTACGTATATGTTAATACAACATATGTTGCTAGTTTTGTTACTCTTGAAACAACAACCGTCTAATACTCTTTGGACTTCAAAAATTCTCCATGAGTATGCTCACTGGTTGTATGAGCATCAAAACATGGAACTGAAGTTACACAAAAGTCTTAGTAGTCATTGATCAATATTATCTGCTACAAGAAAAAATGTTGTTTTCTATTATTGCCAACCGTACTCTTAATACTATTGTTAGCTAAACTAGAAGAGAAAATAAAAGAGAATACGAGGGGAAAAATACGTTTTTCTTTTATATTATCGATAACCCTTAAAGAGTAATATGAAAAACAAGTATTAACATGTTAGAACTTTTACTAAAACACAAAATCATATATTCTACACTAATAGTGTAACTAACCTGTTAAAGACTAGAACAACTTTGTATTCTATACAAATATTGTAACTAACTATAGAAACACGTAGAAAAATATTTATTGTTTTCAATAGTGATTCCTATTGATAGTTTAATTAGGGATTGGGAATAAAGAAAAACCTAATATTTAATTCAATCTCTAATCTTTAGTACGTGAGATTCATAATTTTCAGATAAGCTTTATACAACTTCGAGCATAAAAAATTTTCAAAAACTTTTATTAATGCCATGTGTAAAGTTAACTGACGTGATTTTCTCATAGTTAAGGGTTTCATCTATTAGGAGTCAGATAAGGGTGTCTTTATACATTAAGGTTCAATTCGAATGCGAAAATACATTAATCCTAAATTTTTTCAAAACATTAGATTTCAAAATGACCTTTTTCCTTTATATATATATATATATATCGTGTACCTGAAACCTTTTATATAAAATGGAAGAAAAAAATATGTGTCTTTAAAGTGAAAATGGAATTCATCCTTTGTTTTTGTTTTTCTATTCATTCGAATTTCTTCCGTTCCGTTTTTGCCTTTCCATTCATTCGGATCTCTTCAGTTTCATCGATTTTGTCTGGATCCTCCTTTTTTTCCAAAAAAAAGGGAAGAAGTAGGATTTTCTTCAGTAGATGCCTCTTGTTCATATTTAGTCTCCTTCGTTTCGGAAGTTGTTTCTATTTTTACATCTGTTTCTTCATCTCTTTCTTTCGTTTATGAGGTTCCTTTCAGTTTTTAGTAAAAATAGATGACAATATTCAGTAAAACAAATCAAACTTATTATTATCAAAATGATTTGAACTGTTTCAAAGACCCAACATGTTTTTTTTTTTTTTTTGCATTGAGCTCCAGTATTAACGGATTTTTTGTATCAATTAGTCTACCAAAATTCGCTTGACAGAAAGATAAGAAGATGGTTCTATGTGCTCTAATTTACTGATTTATTAGTTGGATTTTGATCTGAAAGCACTACCAAAGTTTTTCAAAGAAGGGGTATTTTGATGTAGGTCTGCTTTTAACTTAGATCAACCTAAGTTAAATAAATGGTGTCTTTGTTGTCTTGCAGGAATGGTCACTTATTGTCCATAAACTATGCCTTTTGACTTGATCTTAGGCCCTGACTCACCTTCTGTGGACGAACCTTTTGTATACAAAATAAAAAAATAAACCATTTTCTCAAGAAATTGAAAAATGAACCTTTCTCTGTACAAAAGGAGAAGGTAAAAGGGAAAATTACCTAAAAATACTCAAAGTTTCCTCAATTTTTTAATACTATCTAGAATTTCAAAAACTAGTAATCAAATGCAATAACTTTCAATTTTTTTGCAATTTTGGCCCACATTAACAAGTTTGTTATCTTTTTTGATGTGTCTGCCTAGTTAGCACCAGCTTTCAACTTCAGATCATTGACACATGATGAAGGAAAATTTTGAATTAATTTAAAATTTAAATTAACTAAAATTATTTGTTAAAAATTATTTATTAAAGTAAAGATACAAATTCGTTTACCCTAATGTTTTTTTTTTAATTCCTAAATTTGTTTGAAATCCCTAAGCTTGTGCAATCGCATGTCCGAAATCCCCAAGTGTCATTCATCTGTAGTTTCCTTAGTCTCCTCTATGCTCTTCGTTCATCCGCTCTTCCTTCTTGCCCATCTATGCTCTTCATTCATCTACGCTTGCTTCTCGCTCCTCAATGCTTAGTTCGTGGTCATTGTTATGATCTTCATTCATTTATGCTTTCTTTTGACTCGTCAACACTTTTTTCTCGGTCACTATTGTGCTCTTCTCGCTCCTCAACGCTTTCTTCTCATTCCTTAGCACTTGCTTCTAGATAATAAGTGAGTAGGTTTAATAGATTTGGTTCATTAGGTGGATTTATTGTTGGTAAGCCAATAAATCATTCATGCATTGATTTGTTTGTTGTTATGCCTCGGAATCCCTACTGTTAAAAAGGTAGAAACTCATTGTGTTACTGCTAATCCTAACCTATATGTTGTGCATGCCTTAACAGAAGAAAAATACATGAAAGGTTCCAATGGGGATTTTAGAAGGGTTAAAAGGAAGGTATGTTTTCTGACAACTTGGATTTAGAATTTCCATTTTCACTTTTGTTACTCCTGTGTTATAATATTACTAGTTTTGTTGTGGTTTTTATTGGTTATTGACTTCTATTATCACTAATATAATTTCACATTTCTTTTGATTCTCAAATAAATTGATTTATTCTATTGGTATGCATAAATGATGTCATGTATTCCATATTCATTTAGAGCTAAATAAAAAATATAATTCTATATTATTGTAACAATTTTTAATTTATAACAAAATATAATTTTAGGTTAGAATTTTCTAATTCTTGTATACATTTTTTGTTGTAAATCATGGTGAATATACTTCTAATGCCTTCTTAGCTTTCTTTATAATTAGGCTTCCTGATTTTGTTATGCAAAATGAATCCTTGTTGCTGTTATTTGAAATGTGTCCTTAAACTAAAGATATTAATTGCAAAGGATATTCTTGGGGACTTGAAAAAATTATATTATTTTGTAGATGATGATAAATTTTGTATTTTACTATGGTCGAGTGTTCAAAAGTTCTAAAAATAACAAAAGATATATGGGGGGGGGTAAGTTAAAGAATAAGAAACATATGAGTGATGATGAACTCAACATGTTAATATTGAAGGGATTGTCTAGAGAAAAAGAACATATAATTAAGTCCATCTATTATAAGTTTCCTCATGAGCCGTAGAAATATTTAAAGGAATTAAGCTTATAACATAACAAGGACATATTGTCAATGCTTAAACTCATGAAAGAACAAACCTTACATAATGTTGAAATATATTATGACCATAATTATGATAATCTTGCAACTTTTAATTTAAAATTTGACTCTAATGTTGCCATTGAGTGTGAAAACAAATAATGAACAGAACATGAATATGAATGAAGAGGGGTTGTTCGAGATTCATGTGGAAGAACATGAGAAATATTTAAATGTTATAGGGATGAGTGAATATAAAAGTGATGGTGATTTAGATTAATTTTGTACAATTGATGATGATAAATATGTTGCTACGAGAGGAAATAAGAAGAAGTGCAGGAAGAAAGCTAGTATTAGGTTTGAATATGATGATGTTGTCGATGGTGGTGGCAGAAGTAGAAAAGATTGCAATGCTGAAGCGGGGTTGAATTCAAAAAATTTAGAAAGGGAAGAAAGGATTCCACGTGGGTGCTGTAATGAATATGAGGAAAGTAGTTCACGTGGGCACTGTAGTGAATATGAGGACAATGAAAATGAGGGGCAATCACCAATTTGTAGTGATGATGGGAGCTCTGCTGCATTTGCTATAAGGAATAAATACGTTGCCTTTAATTAAAAAGTTGATATGCAAGATTTTGAAATTAATGTTGGAATGAAGTTTAAGGAAGAGAGACAATTCAGGGAAGCAATCAGAAGTTATGCAATTGTAAATGGATGTAACATTATTATGGAAAGATCTGGTGTGAGAATGGAGGCTATATGTGAGCCATCGTCTGCATTTAGGATATATGCAAGTTATATTGGAATGAAAACATTTATTGTGAATATTTTAGAGGAAAAACATAGTTACAGGAAAGTTCAATGAAACAAGCAAGCTAGTCAAAAATGGATAGCAAATCAATTCTTGTACAAATTTAGAAGGAACCCAAATTGGCCAATTAGTGAGATGATGGATGACCTTTAAATGAAGTATGCGTTGCGTGTAACTAAGATACAATGTTGTAAGGCAAAGTGGGAGGTAATTGTGATGTTACAAGGCTTATTGGCAAGAAACTTTGCGAAGTTATAATCTTACGAATAAGAATTATGAAAGGCTGATAAGGATAGACAGTTTATTATTCAAACTGAACTTGATGAACAATGTGGGCAGCCAATATTTAAGGGGTTTCATATGGGTTTTAGTGCATTAAAGTATAGATTTTTAGGTGGCTACTTGAAAATAATTGGTTTGGATGGTTGATTTTTAAAGACATTCCTTGGAGGTGCATTATTGTCAGTAATCGGTTGTGATAAAAACAATCAAATGTTTTCAATATCATAGGCTATGGTTAAGGGTGAAAACAACCAATCGTGGCATTGGTTTTTTAGCATTCTTGCTGAAGATTTAATTATATGTGGGAATGGTTAGAGTTTTATCAATGATTAATAGAAGGTAATATCTTAATAAATCTTTGTTTAGAATTAATTTAAAGGAATGCCTTTAACTTCTATTAATTAACCTTTTTCAAATATTTTTTTGGGTTGTGCTATTAGGTTTTAGTAAAGGCATTGAAGAACCTATTTTTGGAGGCTGATTATAGGAAATGTTTTCAATATTATACACCAATTAGTCAAGTGTGTATAAAGGGCATACTTGTGTACACCAATTGGTCAAGTACATTAGGCTGTTTTATGCTAGCCTACTTAATTATCATCTAGCTTTGCTTTGATTCCTTTTATTAACGATTATTACTTGATAAAACCGCCAAGTCCTTTACACTCAAGACCTTAGCAGCAAACATTTGTTTTAGCTGCTTTCTATTAGCAAAAGATGGCGTTAAAACTGCATCTTTAACAACTAATGCTAAGGTATTATCACATAAAACCACATCAAGACACTTCCTCTCTGGTGAACTTTTGACATTATCAATTACATTGAATCCTCTTAAGCTTAGGTTATAAATCAATATAGATTTGCTAAGTAAAGACTCTCACGTTATAGTATTACCAAGTTCAATTTGTGAAATTCCGCTGATCATCCCTAATGATAATGTCATCTTATTAATATAACTTTATACTCAACCTAAGTGGCTTATTTGAAGGTTTTGATTCTTAGAACCAATGAACTTACTTTTAACACTTAAGAACCCTTGTGAGCTTATGAAATTCAAATTTAAAACTTCAAGTACTTCTAAGATTTTTAAGGATCTTCATCTATCACAAGATAAGTACTATCCTTTTATTATCATATTGAAGTATAAAGGAAAAATAATTTCTTAGTTTCATTAAAACATCAAGTACATGAAGCAAAACACTAAAGTATTACTACACCATTAACAATTTTGATTAAAATCCACTTAATCAAATGCCATCATTTATATCATTACTGCAACTAGATTCTTCATATGCCTAAGGTAGATAATCGTATGGAATCTACAAAAAACAAAACATAAAGATATAAGTACAAACATTATAATTCAGGAAAAAATATGCTTATATTATTAAAGATAATCACAAATACTAACTTCTTGGGAACAAGTATGAATCTTGTGAACAAAATTCTTTTCCCATGGTCCAAAACCTGTCTGAAAATTTTTTTTACAGTCACAAATTTTCATCTCATTTAGCATCACTAAATACCTATAAGAAACCTACAACATAATTGCTTGTTAATGAATTGGTATAATAACAACCTTAGTAATTAAATAATGACAGTACTTACTTTAGAATTAACACATTGGTAATAATATTAGCCTATACTAAGCTTAGCATTTGATATATGCCACTTCATTTTATCATTAAAATGTGGGCACTTAACAAAATGAATCTAAAAATAGATAAAATCCATTACAACCAATGTAAATCAAATTACCATAACATACCCTACAACATAAGAAATAAAATTTTGCTTTAACATTAAATATATTGCCTTTTCTTAACAAAATTGATAATATTTTCTTTAGGCTTCAGCTAATTTGTCAAAAGAGCAATAAACAACACTTTTAAATCTATTAAACGACAGCTTTTTACTCTTCCCAAGTCAAATATATACTAGGAGTATAAGCAACAAAAACATAAAATTTAGACCCATCCATACTAATTATAGTACTGCTAACATATAGCAAAACAAATAAATTAAAAAAAACTTTTCTTGCTACTCATTTAGATAGTAAATCAAGGAATATGATAATGCACTTGATATGGTGAACTTAGAAAGACATGACACAAGCATATAAAATTTTAACTTATGCAGATAATCTACAATTTATCATTATAGCTACCCATGTTAAATACTACACTCAAACAAGTTGGTCTATTTAACCAACAAAGAAGATACTACTTCCCTTTTATTGTTTTCATTCAACTAAATCAAATAAGCTAGTTATTACTCACAAAACTTGTTTTTTAGTTTTGTTTAGGAAAAAGGTGATATTACTTAATTTTCTTCTTATTACCAATTATTTTAAGCTCTGTAAGCACAATGTCTTATCTTTCCGATGCAAGTAAGACAACTTCATATTCAAAGAAGCTAAGTATACCAGATTGGCCCAATAACTTAATTATCATAAATCAGGAATTCATATTTTTTTCCTGGAACAAATCAATTCAAAGAACTCACTGACTACATAAATCAAGTTTATAACCAACTGTGGTTGAACCTTCACAATACACATCTAGTATCCTCGTCTTCTCATGGGCTAGACATCAAGGCTTTGCTTAATCTAGTTGCAATTGATGCCAATGCCTACCAACGAGAACAACAATTGACGAAGAGGAAGAATTGCTATTGCTAAGGACTGAGTGACAACACCACTAGAGTGAGCGAGAAGGAGCAGATTAATGAAGAGCACAAAGGGAACTAAAGCAAGTGCAAATGAATGACTCTTAGGGATTTCGGATATGAGCTCACATAAACTTAGGGATTTCGGATATGAACTTGCACAAACTTAGGGATTTCAAACAAATTTAGGAATTTCAACGAACAACTTAAGGATTTCAGAAAAATTTGTATCTTTACTTTAATAAATAAAATTTTAAAAATAATTTAAATTAATTTAAAATTTAAATTAATTAAAAAATTTCCTTAACCATGTGGCAATGATTTAGAGCTGATTTGGCAAAAGTTGGCACCAACTAGACAAAGACATCAGAAGAATTAATAAACCTGTTCACTACAAACCAAAATGAAAAAAAAATGAATGATAATGTATTTGATTGCTAGTTTTTGAAGTTCTAACTAGTATTGAAAATTTTAGAAAGTTTGGGTATTTTTTGGCAATTTACCCAAGGTAAAATTAAAAAAATTATATAATTTAAAATTATTTGGTAGAAAGATATAAATTTATATTAAATTTGTATAAATAAAAATTAACAAAAAATAAATAAACACAAACTAAAAAAAAGAATTAGTATAATTTTTATTCCTAAATCTAATAGTTGACCTTAATTAGTAAATATTTTAGGGATAACTATGGATATTAGGGAAAAAATTAAATGAAAAGAATATCAATCTTAGCAGTCACCTTTTATAAATTAAAAGGTTATGAAATTTAAAGAAGGCATGTATCTCATAAAAAATTATAAATTGTTAGGCTTAATTTATTTTTATTTAAACATTTAAATTAAATGAGATAGCTATATAAATATATAATATTGAATTTGGATTATTATTTTTTAAAATTAACAAAGTCTGAAAATATAATTAATGGCCTTGTGGCTCATTGGAAGAAAATATTTAAGACATCCTCCTCTATCAAAGTTCAAATATTGATATAAACAAAAAATTTTATTTCTAAAAAAATCTGTAAATATATTAATACATCTACCAAATATTTTATTAAAAATTAAAAACAATTTTGTACCTAATTTATATAATTAAGGAAATGAAATTTTATTTAAAAATAAAAATAAAATAATGGAGAAGTCTTAGAATTTTGCAAATAACTTTAAACTATTTTATGTTGAAGTAAAATTAACATCTTAGTATTTTCTAAGCGACTAAACAAAAATTTTATTTAAAATTTATTTAATAACAATTTTAAGTGATTAAAATTATTTGTTAAAAATTATTTATTAAAGTAAAGATACAAATTCGTTTAACATAATGTTGTTTGTTGAAATTCCTAAATTTGTCTGAAATCCCTAAGGTTGTGCAACCACGTGTCCGAAATCCCTAAGTGTCATTCATCTGTGCTTACTTTAGTCTCCTCTATGCTCTTCATTCATCTGCGCTTGCTTCTCACTCCTCAGCGCTTGGTTCGTGGTCATTGTTATCATCTTCGTTCATCTATGCTTGCTTTTTCTAACATTTATTTAATAAAAAAATTTATGGAAAATTTTATTATATTATTTATATGTAATGAAAAATTTTATTTTATGGTATATGACATTTTGGGATGAAAATATAATCATATATGATTAGTGTAAAATGGGAAATTTGACCTCATATTATTTATCTTTTTTTCGTAGCATGTTGTTTAAACTATCTCATAATTCTTCATGAGTTTATTTTTCAATCTTATAGTACCTAGTTTCTCAATTTATGAAAATTTGAACTTATTGTTATATATTTATTTTTAATAAATAAATATCTTAAAATAAACTTAAACAATCTAAATCATTAATTCAAATCGAATTTATATAAATTGGTTTAAAATTGTCACGACCCAAATAATAGATTATGACTAACGCTAAAGGAACAATAAATTCAAGTTATACTAGACTTCCAGCAAGCCTAAAATACCATCAAGTCTAATATCAATAATAACATTAATATTTCTAAAACAAATTAGATCCACACTCATAATAACAAAAAAATCCCAATAATATTTAGTTCACAATCATACCTTAAACACTGATATGAACAATAATTCAAAAGATAAACGAACAAATATAAGACTACTGCAGCTCTAGAATCAAAGAGTACACAATATCAAATCATATGTAATAATGCCGAGGAAAAAGAAATCTAATGAAGAATCTTTTTATTGGAGGTTTGAACTAAAAATTCTTGAAAAATAATTATAGGGAATCATACTTCATTAAGTGAATTAATATCATGATCATAGATTTATACATAATGTATAATATGCCTCCTTCACACATGCAGATACACAATAATATGCCTTCTTCACATATGTAAATACACAATATAATTTTTTATATAAAAAATATGTATACATTTCTTATATTAATGTCATATCACATAATCATTAATTATAAATAATAGTGAATGATTGAGTAAGGACCCTATGACATCTATCTACCTATAAACTCTAGTCATAAAGGACTCTTATTTTCCACGGGTGACTTGATTCAAATGTAATAAATTACTATCCAAGAATAAGATCAACCGAATTAACCATAATTTAATTACAACATAGTTGTCATCTGAGAGTAAAATCAACTAAACTAACCACAACTATGCCACAAAATCATATACCATATATCAGTTGGCATTCGCGAGCAGGCTCTATCGAACTGACTCAATCATATTATATCTCAATCTATTAATCAATCAGTATATCAATACCATACTTGACACTGTATGTACAGTCTGATGACGCCTTTTAGGTAGCTCTTTCCTCAACTATTAGTCCTTATAGCACCTAAAATTGAGTGAATTAAGGACTTTTAAAAATTCTTTTAGGACTTCTAAAAATTCTTCTAAATTATTAAACCTAAATTTCACTAATTGCTTTTAAAACAGAAGCTTAAATAACTCAAAAAACAATATATGAATTTAATGTGAAATCTAAATAAATAATTATATAATCAATTTAAATAAAAATATAAATGAATTAAATAACTTATAAATTAACACTTGAAATTAAAAAAAGTAAGGGAAAAGGGAACACAAATGTTTTATACTAGTTAAGAGATGAACACTTTCTCTTATGTTCAGTCTCCAATAACTCATTGAAAATTTTACTATAACAATCACACATACAAATCATTTTCAAGGCTCAAAGAAATCTTTACAATTATTTTTTAAAACTTAAGAATAACTTTTCTCTCTTCTTTTTTCAAGGTTAAAGAATAATATCACAAACTCTCCTTTTTAATGGCTTAAAGGTAACCACTCACTAAATATTGTTTCTCACACTATACACTTTTATCACAAAACACCTTCAAAATGTCACTCTTTGACTAATCAAGGTGTTTAGAGAGCTCACACACTTAAAAACGAATACAACAATCAACTTTATAATGCCCATACAAATTCAAACAATATTTAACCAAAAACTCATAAATAATGTTTAATGTCTTCATATGATTGTTTTCTTGTAAACTTATCTAATAGAACACTTTAAGAAAACACATATTTATAGCCCAAAATCAGCCTATTACCCATTTATGACTGTTGCTCAACTTTTATTTGTATTAAACACAAGTTATCATTGTAATCTAATTATTATTGTGCAAATTTTGCTTCAACTAGTTGACCAGTGCAGTCACATTGGTTGACCAATCCTTTACTTTATATTAGTTATCCGACCAATTTTCACATCAAATTCATTCCAAATTAACTCCTAACTCGTTCATATACATGATAACACAATCCAAACATCATCAGACACATCTTATCTCTAGTTTACATAATTTAACCTAATTACACAAATTAGCACAATCATATTATCCAATTTATTAAATTTCCTTTATCACATACTTTACTAATTTTTCAATCCATATATTTCCTTAACTAATTCACATAATTCAACATACAAGACTTTCTATACAAGTCATGCCTAATTCATATAGATTCATTCACTCACAACTTAACCAATTCATCAATTCATACACACTCACATCTCATGCAACACAAGGAATCAACTATACATACAATAAGAGGATTTTCACTTACAACAATCATATAACAACACCTCTTAATTATACATCCTATATGCAAAATTTTGACCATCAATGCATATCCATGATGTGAGCCCTTTTGAGACTATGTTAAGACCAAATAAGGGAATTATATAAAAACTTACATCATAAAACCTATCAATTTAACTACTCTTGGATCTTCCATCTATCTTCTTGATCCAATTTTCTTCTTTCCACAGTTTTAATCTTCATCCATCTTTCTTAATCTTACATAAATATTCTAGATTGTGTTCTTTAACTATAAAGCTCAACATACATGCATCTTCATGATTATACGTCCATGAAACCTACACCAACATATCAAACTCAATAAATACATTAGCAAAATTGATTTTTCATTGTCAAAATAAAAGTGGAATCATCCCTTAGGTCAACAATAACTACCCTTTATATTATCACATCAAAACACAATATAGCACATCATAAAGGATAATAAATAAATAAGTGACTTAACTTTTTAAGATTTTTTAAGTTGAGTGACAAATCTTTAAAATTTATCAATTAAGTGACCAACCTTTAAAAATCGATTAATTAAGGTAAAAACTTTGATGTCATTAGGTTTATACTAATTTGGTAAATGAACTTGTCACATGGCCATCTATATAGTAAAAGTGTCATATCAATATTCATGTGTACACCTCTTCACCTTTAAAATTTTTCAATTCAGTGATCAATCTTTTAAAAATTTTCAATTAAGTCAAAATTAATTTTTTAATAAATTAATAAAAAATTAATACACTAATATTTTATTAAAAAGTATTGAATAATGACTTATAAGTTTAGTTAATAAATATATAATTTATTCCTTCAATCATAATCATAGTATCCTTATTCATACTCAATACATTTAATGGACCTCAATTCTAGTCATCAACCCAAATTTAATCAATTATAAGTAAATATAAAATGATAAAATCATTCCATAATTTTTAACTTACAAAAATTCAATAATTTCATTATATCACAGTTATGAAAGTTGATCTACATAATTTTAAAAAATTTTAAAAATATTTTAAGCCAATTTTGGGTTGGTCGAAAAATCAACGATTGTGGTGATGTATGGAGCCCATGTGTTGTCGTTTCGACAGTAGTGCTTTGCATCACTAACACAGCACTAGTCTCGAGTTGAAACTTCTTCTGATGTGCAAATCAATGTACCAAAACTCAATAGTGACTCATTTCTATGCACCACCAAAACGGACAAGCAAAATGAGCCAATCACCGTTAGATCTCTCTTTTTTATAATGTTTTTTTAGACTTTTAGGCATGAATGTGATGTTGGTTTAGCCAAAAATAATAATAATAAAGACTAAAAAAAATAAAGAACAAAGATATCCTTAAAAGTACCAAAATTTTCAATTTTGATTTCTTCAAATCTAGGTCGATTTTGATGAAATGACTTTAGGAAAAGATAAAGTATCTTAAAAGTTTTCCATAGAGTTCTAGATTATTGGAAATGATAGTCGAATAGTAAAGTTATGGTTATCGAATATTGGACGTGTACAATAATCTTTATGGAGAAAGTTTAGGGGTAAAAATGAAGGTTATTCTTTCCTTAGGAATATATATACACATAAAAGATTTCCTCTCAATTGGTCCATTATGAATAATTAAGAAAAATTCAGGTTAATACATAAGTGATTTAAATTTTTATATAATTTAGTTTGGTTTTAAAAATAAAAATCACTTAATAAAAGTTTGATATAAAACCTTTATTCAAATTGCATCAAACTATTGTTTAAAAAATGCTTCATATGAGTTAGGTTAAAAAAAACTACTAAAGAATTTCGTTGTTATAGAAATGTTATTACGGGCTTTCGTAGGAATGTATGGAAAGTTTATTCAGAAAGAGTTTGCTAAAGAACAATTAAATTGGATGTCATAATTATATATTAAAAATATTTAAGGCATTGAATTCATTATATTAATTTAATTACGAAATTCAAAAAGAGAAAGTTTAGAACGGAGTCTAAAATCTATAGGAAATTACTATTTATTTCTTTCTCATATTATTTTAAAATAGAATAATATTTAAAAGATAAATTAATACACGTTTTTATGTTTAAAATTCAGATTATTTTACAATAGGTGAACATAAATTATTAGTTTATTTGCAAGTCATTAATTTGCACATTTATTTTGTTAGGTACACATGCATTCTTTTATATCTTGTTTTCTATTTGGGTCAACGCTATTAATTCCACTTACCATGCATACCGTTTCAGCATATTTCTTTTCATTCTTTATTAATTAGTCACCTTGAATATTGCCACAAGACAACAGTATAGCCGTTGTTCACATACACGTATAAAAAAGAATGTCTCCTACCTTACTAGTTGGAGAAACACCAGAAAAATAGAGAGCTTGAAGAAGAAAAGGGAAGAAAATGGGAAGTGAAGCAAAAGCTGGCCATGTCCTTGTACTACCAATCCCTTCACAAGGTCACCTAAACCCACTTCTTCAATTCGCCAAACGACTTGTCTCTAAAGGCGTGAGGGTCACTCTGGCCTCGGCTACTTCATATCTCAAGTCCATGCAATGGCAATCAGGTTACACCAATTTTGATGTTGAACCAGTGTTTGATGGTGATGACAATGGCGGATCAGAAACCGTTGATGAGTATATTGAGCGTTTCAATACTAATATTCCACGCAGCCTCGCTGAGCTCATTGACAAATACAGTAGAACGGTGGACCCGATAAAGTGTGTCGTTTATGACTCTTCTCTAGCTTGGGTTCTGGATGTGGTTCGTAGCTCCGGAGTAGAAGCGTGTCCCTTCTTTACTCAACCTTTTGCAGTCAATGCTGTGTACTACCATTACCTTCAAGGGGTGTTGAAATTTCCATTGGAGGGGACAACTGTTTCTTTGCCTTCCATGCCGGAATTGGAGTTCAAAGATCTTCCATCTTTCATTTATGAAAGAACCTCTCATCCAGCTATATGCAACTTGCTTTTCAGCCAGTTCTCTAATATTCAAGATGCTTTTTATATTTTCTGCAACACATATAGTGAACTTGAGCATGAGGTAAATCTCAAAATCTATAGAATTAATGATGTTTACAATATGCTATTGTAGACTAGGAATATTTTTGGTACTATTAAGATGCTTTAACCAAGCTAGTTGCTCATTTTGATGCTATTAGTTAGAGGAATGGATGGCAAGCGAATGGCCGATTAAGCCAGTAGGACCAGTAATTCCTTCGATGTTCTTGGACAAGCGCTTGGATGGTGATAGAAACTATGGAATCAGCTTATTCAAGCCAGATGCTGACACTTGCCTGGAGTGGCTGGATTCCAAAGATCGGAACTCAGTTATTTACGTATCATTTGGTAGTATGGCTGCTTTGGGAGAAGACCAAATGGCAGAAATGGCGTGGGGTCTGAAAGCAAGCAACTTCAACTTCATATGGGTCGTAAGAGAGTCAGAGCTGAAGAAACTTCCCACCAACTTTCAAGAGCAGACGTCGGACAAGGGTCTAGTTGTGACATGGAGTCCTCAGCTTGAAGTTTTGGCTCATGACTCTGTTGGTTGCTTCATAACTCACTGTGGGTGGAATTCAACACTGGAGGCACTAAGCTTGGGCGTTCCGATGATAGCCATGCCTGTGTGGACAGACCAACCAACTAATGCAAAGTATATTGCTGATGTTTGGAAGGTAGGAGTTAGAGTGAAGGCAAATGAAAACGGAACAATCACCAAAGAAGAGATACAACGTTGTATAAGGGAAATTATGGAAGGAGACAGAAGCAGTGAAATCAGAAAGAGTTCCGACAACTGGAGGAAGCTAGCTATAGAGGCGGTGGATGAAGGTGGAAGCTCTGACAAGAACATAGAGGATTTCATCGCAAAACTCAAAGCGCACCCATCAACAGTAAAAATTTCAGCGGATACATCCTGAAAACTGAAAACATATGTCTATAGTTTTATCTGTGAGACTCGAACATGAGATGAAACCGAATCATGAGAGAATAAGAGAGAATATATAAAAGACAAAACAAAAGAAATGAACTTCAAAAATCGTGTCTTTCTTGATAGTACATAGGTATATATACACGTGCACAATTATTGATATATCCTCTAATTCAGAAAATTATCCCTAATTATATTACAAACCGATATATAATCAAATAAAATTATATAGGATAAATATAGTAGATTATGTATCCAATATTGATATATCCTATATTTTCACAAGTATACATGTAAAATGGTGCTTGAGTATGGAGTATAACGGTGTCATTATTAGGAAACGTGTGTATTTCTATCTTTGTTCTAGTTTATAAATGACGGTTTAGTTGGTAGCTAACCGGCAACTCATACGGTTTAGTTGGGAGCTAAACAACATTTTTGTTATATATATCGCTCATATATATATTGGTAAGGGGGCAGGTACTGGATCAAGACAGAGTAAATCGTAAGTGAAATGAATAAGATTGTCGAAGTTTACTTACCAAATATGAATAAGAAATAGCGCATCCTAAAGGAGGTCTCATGTACACTATTTCCTTTAAATTACCATATGAAAAGGCATTCTTAATATTCATATAATATAAAGGCCACCATTTGATAAAGGTAACAACAAACAAAGTTCTAATAGTTGCCATCTTCGCAACAAGAGAAAATGTCTCCATATACTCAATTTCACAATCTTACGTGTATCCTTGAGCCACTCACTTAACTTTATACTTGTTAAGACAGCCATCAGATTTGACTTTAATTGTATAGATTCACTTACTACCAATTAAGGAGACACCAAGTGATGTATGAACTAAGTCGCAAGTGTGATTTTACTCAAAAATTAAAATCTCTTCTTCCATAGCACGTTTCTAATATACATTATATGTTACTTGCTTACAGGTAGAGGGAATTGGAATAGTGTTAAGAGTGCTAACATAAGCAGTGAAAGGACCATATCTTTCAGGAGAGTAACCATATTGATAAAGTGGATGATTAAAAGTAGAGCAAGTTGAGTGGCAGGATAGGATTAATGAAGAATTTTATGTTAAAGAATTATATGGATTTAGAAGTTTGTCTATGTCATTCCCCTTTCATTCTTTTAAAAAGATATATTTATATATCTATTAAAAGAAAAGCTTAAAACCCTATATAGTTACAACTTATATTTCCTTAAATAAATATATAAAAAATTCATATATTTTCTAATACTCCCCCTTAAATTGGTGCATGAAGATCTCGAATGCCCAACTATCGAAGAAGATAGTTAAATTTTTCTTACCAAATGCCTTCGTAAAAATGTCTGCCAATTGATTATATGTTCACATGTGCCTTGTAATAAGATTACCTGCTTTCACTTCATCTTGAACAAAACGATAATCCACTTCAATTTGTTTTGAGTGCTCATAAAAAACTAAAATTACTGCCATATAAATTATTGCTTGACTATCATAAAATAGTCACACTGATTATGAATGTTTCACTTCAAGATCACATAAAAGTTCTTGAAGCCACTTAAGCTCACAAATTGTAGTCGCCATAGAGCGGTATTCTACCTCAGTAGATGATCGTGGTACTGATTGTTGTTTTTTTTCGTTTTCTAGGATACTGGTGATCAATTAAGCAACACAAAATAACCATTTAATGATTTTCGTGTCAAAAGACAACTCGTTTAACCTAAATCACAATAATCATACAATTATAAATCATAATCACATGATAAGAAAATGCCCTATCCTAGATTTTGTTTTATGTAATGCACCACATGTAAAACTACTTCCCCATGCTAATGTCATGGCTCTTGCATAAATTGTACATAAACATGTACAAAATAACTAAGTTTAGACCTTGAAACTATTATGTTGATCAACTGCCCAACTAAACACTTGTATTTTTCTGGATCTGAACATTTATTTCCCGTTGCCGATGCTAACCCATGATTTTGCTCAATAGAAAAGTTAGCTATTTTTGCATTAAGTAACCCACATTCAGAAATAAGGTCTAATATGTAGTTTCTCTAACAACAAAATCTCCCTTCTATTTTTCTTGCCACTTTTATCTCAAAAAAATACTTTAACACTTCTAGATCCTTCATATGAAACTAGCTACTTAAATATTGCTTAAAACTAGTTAACATGTCGCCATTATTTCCTACAATAATTAGATCATCCACATAAACTAACACACATGGTGTTATCCCATTATTATAGTATGTAAATAAGGAGTAATCAGCATAAGATTATTTAAATAAATAAGCTTTCAATATCGATGTCAATTTAGTAAACCAATTCCTTAGTGCCCGTTTTAAAATATAAAGAGATTTCCTTAATCTATATACCTTTCTTGTCTCAACAGTAGAAAATCTAAATGGCAACTGCATGTAGATCTCCTCTTCTAAATCTCCATGAAGAAAAGCATTATGTACATCCATTTGATGTAGTTCCCATCTCCTAGCTGTTGTCACAACAAAAATTTTTCTAAATGTCACCATCTTCACGACTAGAGCAAAGGTCTCAGTATAATCCACACCCTCCTTTTGATTATCGATTGAAATCACAAGTCATGCCTTATGTTGCTTGATACTCTGATCTGAATTATACTTTATTTTTTACACCTTCTTGCATCCGATAGCATGTTTCCCTAATGGAAGTGTTTCAATAGTCCATATGACATTTCATTCAAATGCCTCTATTTATTTCTTCATAGCTTCTCGCCAACATACTTCTTTATCTGCAATAACTACTACTAAGAATTTTTTGTATTTCTCAAAAAAATTATCATTAGTTACATAATGTGCAATTGGATATAAGGTACTTGAGGACATTGATGTCGTAGCAATGGAAGCAGTTGATGAGTAACTCATGAGATGTGCAATGTGGATTACATAATGAGTTACATAGTCCTTAAGCCATACATAAGGTTGTCAATGTCTTTCGCCTTAGCCAAGATTCTTTTTCCCATTATTTTGATCTCCTCGATCACATACCTAATCTCTATCATTCTCTCTACCTTTTTGTATCAAATTCATACCATCATCAATTTCAACATTATCCATATTGCTCCCCCTCACTTCTGCCCCTTCACCATATTCAAGGTTTGTCTGAACAAGTTTTTATCACCAATCCAATCATATTCTTTACCATCTACCATAAACGATTACTTATTCTCACATGATGATTCTAAAATTTTTTTAGCAAATGAAAAAATATCTTTAGAAATCACCATATCACAAGATACAAAGTACTCATCTATTTCTACATCATACAATTAGCAATCGTTTTGTCTAAAAGGTTTGTGACTCGAATTTATCTCGATCTTTTGGTCAAGTATGAGCATAACACAAACATCTAAAAAATTTTACATGTTTATATAAGGGAACTTGCCTAGATAAGATCTTATGTGGTGTTTTCCTTTTAAGAAACAAAGAAAGGGATCTATTAATTAGATAAGCTGCTGTCAAAACACATTCTCCCAAAAACTCTATCGATAGACTATCTTAAAATCTTAAAGCTCTTGATACATTTAAGATGTGTCCATGTTTTCATTTAACTCTACCATTTTGTTACAGTGTATCAACATAAGAAGTTTGCAACTCAATACCATGTTCATCATAATATTTCTTTAAGGCAATAAATTCTCATCAATTATCCATATAAATAATTTTAACTTTACTATCAAATTAAGTTTTCACTATAGTACAAAATTTTTAAATTGTCTTTCCTACTTCACTTTTTTTAGCCATTAAATATATCCATACAAAACATGATAAATCATCTATAACTGTCAAAAAATAATGTGCTCCACATGAAACAGACTCATATTAAAGGCCTTAGATATCATAATGTACCAGAGAAAATGGTCATGTAACTTTATTATCATTAATAATAAACATATCACGTATCTGCTTAGCTCTCAAACAAACATCACAACAATTTTTATTTTTCTCAAACCATCGACTACTACGAAAAATAGGAAGTTGACCACTATCTTGTTTTGAAGTATGCCTTATCTATTGATGCCATGTCCTATAACTATCAAAATTCTCCACCTTACAAACTCAATCCAAACCCACTGCACACAAGGCATAGACTCCATCAAACCTTTTACTCGCTCCAATCACTGTCCTTATAATATGGTCCTATATTATACATAATTTGTCAATAAAAGTGACTTGACATCTCAATTCATCAATCAATTAAGAAACAAAAATCAAACTACATTTCAACTTAGGCACATATAACACATAGGCCAATCTTAATCTTTTTCCAAAAGTCGCATTTTCTTTATTGGTGGCCATAACTTTCTCCCCATCAGGCAAACTAATAGGGCATGATGAAATACCTCGTATTTCATTGAGTAAGGATAAGTCACCCATCTTGTGGTCCAAATAACCAGTATTCAAAAGCCATTAAGTATGTGCTACCTTACCATTTAATTTTTTTATTTGAAGACGATGTTGTCGTATGAGGATTGATGACCGAAACTATTGTTGCTCATTGATCATCTGTCAAATTAGGAAGTGAGGTTTGATGTCCATCCTTTACCTTGACAATAACTGCTGATTATGAGATCGTGTTCTTCATTTGTGTATCATATGTTATGACTCCACCTCGATCACGATTTCCTCTTACACCACGTCCTCGTCTTCCTGCTCTATTTCCTCCACTCCACTTGCTCTCGAATACCACTAGTCGGGATATCCCACTAGTTGAAAGCAATCTATTGCTTCATGTTTTAAACAAGACTTTTCTAAACCATTATGACCAGCATCTTTCATCTTTAATCCTACGGTCACAGTAAAACTGATAGTATCATCTCTCGTATTATTTATCCTTGCCATCATTCGGTGTTGCTCTTCAATAGTGATCATTGAATATGATCTACTCAGACTTGGTAATGAAAACATGCTTAAAATGTTAGATCAAATTTTCCCAAATACCACGTAATCAAACCCCATTAAAAATTGATATACTTTTTCTTTTTTCCCTTTTTTCCATTAGTTCCTTTGTCGCACCGCACATATAACCTAAACAAGTGTACGTTGGGTTTTGACTATAGGTTGCAAGTTCTTCCTACTTAGTCTTTAACTTTCTATAACAAGAAGCAATAGACTGTCCTTCTTACTTACAATTAGAAACTTCATGCTTCAATTGGTAAATTTTCATGTTGTTTACAATAGAAAATCTTTCCTTCAAGCCTTCCCACAAATCCTTCACCTCATCCATATATGTTAGCTCTAATCTCAAAGATGAGTGGTGTTAAATATCCACCTTACAAGCATCGCGTTAACAACACATCAATCATCATATTCAATCGAAGATGAATCTAGCTTATCAACCATTAATAAACCCAAATTTTTTATTTACTTTGAGCTTGTTCCTCACAGATTTTGCCCATTTATTATAATTATTAACCTTCAATGTTACATGTGATAATCACACTAAAATCATCTATTGTCGTCAAATATTGCAATGACGTTAAATCCATCATATGTGGCTTCTTTCCACTCATGCCTTCATCATTATTTTTAGTTTCATTATTCATTGTTCCTTGAATCTTTGTGACTAATGAATCAATTTGGCTATGATACTATGAATAATTTTATGTCGAAGAATTTTGTGAGTTTAGAAGTTTGTGTGTTGTACCCATTTCATTCTTTTGAAAAGATATATTTATATGTCCATTACAAGAGAACCTTAAACCCTACATATTTAGAACTTATATTTCCATAAATAATATATGCAAACAACTAAGGGAGCAGATGGTGTGGCCAATGATGATGAAGATGGTGGACCTTCAAAGGGATGATCAAGTTGAGGCAGTGGCATCATAGGCATTATTGAACTATCCATTAGATGACCATCATTCAAAAAGAAGAGGAGAAATGAGATTAACCTATCAAGAGAGGTAGTGGAGTAGATAAGAGAATCAAGAAAATAATACAAGTTCTAGAAAAATGTATGAAGAGAAATTCACACTAGTTGTGTGAAAGAATCATAAAAAAGATATCCTTTGTGGTTATCACTATAACCAAGAAGGACATATTTTACTTTTATATGAGATAATTTGGAGCATTCATGTGATAGGAGAAGAACAAAGCACATACAACTAAGGACTCTAAGATAAGTGTAAGTCCTATGGCACCCAAGAGGGGGGTGAATTGGGTATTAAAACTTTTTAACCTTTTTCGCAAACTCAAAAC
>JAOXYD010000005.1:7123800-7145581 GCA_028565735.1 Pinacopodium congolense | reverse complement strand
ATGCAAATTTGCACACCCAAAAACACAAATTGATAGGAATGATCGATTGAAAGTAAGTGTAGAACACATGTGGGTAGCTTGAGGCTTTTGAAAGATTTAGGAGATTTGATCAATTTTTAGAGAGCCAAGAGTATCAAAATTCATTTCTAAAGGATATATATAGTGTCTTGAGGCTTAAGGAAAGTTTAGGAGGGTTTTTAAGATGTTAGAATGAAGATAAAAAGGATAATCCCCGAAAGTAGAAACTAGACATTGGAATCAGAGTCATTAATGACACTCTTTGGGTGGATCAACGACGCTGTTATTTATAGAACATGCCGTCGTTGATGCTCTTGGAGAAGGGATGATAAACGACAGTCAAACAAGGTGTCGTTAATGATAAACATCCCGCCATTGAGTGTCTAGAAAACACAAAATATGCTACATAATTGACTCGAAACCTTTCCAAACAAGTTTCCAATGATAATTGAGACTTCAAACTCCTTTTAAATCATATATTAAAGCTATATGAATGATCAAATACCTTCAAATAATTTAAACACATGATTTAGCCTATGTATAGAGATAATATGCACTTTTGACATTTGAAATGCAATGCATGATCAAACTTAAGCCCTTAGATCGGTTGAACATAAAATAAAACTTACAAACATATTTGAAACATCCTATTTAAGGTCTTGAAGCTTCCCAATTATTTGAATTTCCATTATCTTCAAATTTGACCTTCAAACTCTAAGCTTTCCGTATTGAATTCTTCTTGAAAAGTACCTATCTTTAATTTTAACATCATAAACTCAAACCATTAGCAATCAAACATGTTTTGTTATCATCAAAACCAAGATTGGAACCTCCATTGGTTCAACAATCTCCCCCTTTTTGATGATGACAAAACATGTGATATTATGACAAAAACAAAACATAATTCAACAACATCATTCATATATTCTAACCATCAAAATCATATCATATCATAAAGAATAAAAAAACTAACAACTTCAACCTAAGCTCCCCCTTAGTATATGCAATCAAAGCTCCCCCTAAGTTCATGCAATTTGGTAATTTAAACTAAGCTCTTTAAAATAAAATCCCCCTTAGTATATGCAAAAGGTACAATTTGCCACATAACGTTTGAGAAATAGTTTAATTTGACCCTTTATGTTTTTAAAATATCATTTTACCTCATAACATTTGTAACATGATATAATTTATCTCCTAACGTTATAAAATGGTATATATTATCCTCTAACGTTTATAAAATGGTACAATTTACCCCCTTAACACTAATTTCGTTAAAATTTTATTAGATAAATGTTAATTTTGTCTATATTATATAAATTAACTATTAATTAATTATTAAGAAAGGAATTAATAAAATTTTAATAAAATTAGTATTAAAGGGGCAATTTACACTATTTTGTAAATAATAAGGGCTAAAATGTATCATTTTACAAACGTTAATGAATAAAGTAATATCTTCAAAAACATTATGAGGTAATTTAAACCTTTTTAAAAATGTTAGGAGACAAATTGTATTTTTTATCCAAAAGAATTTTGTAAATTGCCCCCCAAAATAGAAATGCCAAATTTTAGTTGTAAGAAGAGAGAAATTATAAATAAAAGTATATTTTACAATAAATAAGAAATAAGTTGCATAATTAAAATAACATAAAATAAAATATTTATTAATAAATAATAATTTTAATTAAAAATTAAAATAAAATTTCAAATAATAATAATTCATGTTATATTTTAAAAGATTGTGTTTAATTATTATTAAAAATTTTAAATTTTCTAATATTCATATATTTAAATAAATTACAAGTTTAATAAATTATAATTCATATTATAAATACAAATTTTATTTTTATCGTAAATTTTTATAAGCCACTGATAAGTTAACATTAATCCCTCTCTTCTATATTTTATTAAAAAAAAAGAAGCTTTCCTCTACCTGTTACCTACTTTATCTTCTTCACTCTTCTCCATGCTGTCTTTCTTTATATACGAGATACTACAAATAATTTGTCTATCTCCAGAAATAACATTTAAATACATAAAAATTCATATAAAAAATTCATTCATTTGCATTGTTAATAGTGCCAGCGTTTACTTCTTGACTTCAAAAGACATGAAGTAACTAACGGATTTTGAAAATAGTGAAAGCAACTAATGGATTTTTCAAAAGGATTTTAATATAAATTAAAAACAATATTTTAAAAATAGAGAACAAACATTGAAAAAAAAAATCAGCAAGCCCCGTGGTGATCTGAGTCTGGGATATAGGAAAACAGATTTATGGCCTTTTCCTGTGCTTCATCCTTTTGATTAGAGGAATAATCTTCTTTTTATTCTTCTTCATTTGCAGCACTTTTAAGAGGTTTACGGGCTTCTCGTCTGCTTCATCTTCTCAATCAGAGGAATATTCTTCTTCTTCTTTTTCTAGTAGCAGTCTTATTCGCTTTTTCAGAAAAGGAAGCGCGAATGGTTGTTCCTTCATGAGGTAAGTCACTTCAACGCCAGTAAAGATTGGAATTTGACAGAATAGGACGTTTGATCAAGAAGGAGCGCATGAAAAAGGACATATGAAAGACAAGAAAAAGTTAACCGGTCTTGAGTTTTTATAAAACCGGCCGATTTATAACATAATCGACTGATTTTTAAGTTTACGGTTATTGAATTTAATCAAATCAAATCACTGATTAGTTTCCAATAAACTTGATTAAACCGATAGGTTCACTCCAATTTTATTAACATTACATGAAATAACAAAATATTATTTGATCTTAAATTTTTACTAATTTCCTTTTATTTTTCGCTTAGAAAACAGACTTCGAATTGATCTATTTATATGAAAAGCTAAAATTATGATAATTTCCTTTATTCCAGTGGATGTTTAACCAAAAAAAGGATGACAAGTGGAATAACAAGTACAATATTTTGCTTCCTCATTTTCGAACTTTTCTTTAATGTTTTTGTAACATATAAAATCCATGGAAAACAAAGGCATTTTGCACATATTATACATACAAAGGACCTTTTACCGACTTCTTTTAGAGCGCAAGAACATATGGGGATGTAACTCATTTTTCCTTTGATCTCTCAGTTAATTGTCCAAAGTAGCCGTAACTTCACATCGAAGTAAGTCTTAAGCTCATAAAATTTTCAGGGCTTAGTCTTTTCTTTCCCTCGTCCAGGCAACGGGTGCCTCTTCTCATAACCTGCACATGTTACCGTACCAACGAGTAGGAACAAGAACAGCATTATTGGTGTATCTCATAAGGTCTAAATGCATAGACTTATATATGTGTAAATATATATATATAAACTTCTTGATATATAAAGAAAAAAGTTCCAAGAAAACCCAAGTTTACTTTTTCTTTCTATCCTTTCGTTTATAAAGGAAATACAAGTTTAAAAATGGAGATAGGACAAGTATCCTTGACTTGCAAGAAAGCTGTTCCCAACTCATATTTGATCAAAAAGTCCAGGCATGAAATTAGCCGTCTAATTATTTTACAACTGAAACTGACATCTTTTAGTCTAAACCCTAAACATGACCGTCCATTATTAAACATGATCGTAGCTTTCAACATTTTAAAACCCTTATTTACTAAATAATAATTGAATTATGTTACCTGCAATTTCCATTATATTGCACAAATTTTGAATAACAGTACATAAGGATTCATTATACTTGGGTATTCTAAGTTTTCCCCCAAGAAGTATTTCCTTAGACTGTTGGACCGTGAGGAATTGGGAAAAAAAAAAAAACTAGATATCTGGAGTACGAAACCTGCCATGCAAAGTTTGACAGCGTCATTAATTGATTATAATTTCTCAGAAATCTGGTTAGAGGACATACCAAGGCAGTTTGAATGTATCTTTCCACCATCCCTGCTTTGAGCAGTTTGCAACTATTCTGTCCAATCGTACAATGATCTCAGAGAAGGTTGGCCGACCAACAGGTTCCGGATGCCAGCATTCATCAATTAACCTGCAAGCATAAAAAGACAATATCTACTTAAGCATCACATTCTAATACATGAAACTCATATGTTAGGCAGGGACAATACTAGTTCACGTATTCGCCAAGTGGTTACATATGCAAAATATGATTTGAAACCTTATTCATCAGTGTAATAAGAGTATTGGTTTCAAATTCTCATTTGGGATCAAGGATGGTTGAGCATTACCCCTTATTGTGTAACCTATAACCTGATGGTCCTTCTAAATTGAAAAAAAGAAAAAGAAAAAGTATCTATTTTCTGATCTTTAAAGCTTACTCTCTGAGATCTGGTGGATAACTTCTTAGTTTGATTTTGAAGGGTGGTCTCTTTTTCTCTAAGCACATCATTCTTACAACCTCTTCGTCAGATTTAGGATGGAATGGCTGCAATCCCTCAAGCATCTACACCAAGCAAGAAAACAATATCAAAATGCAGTGCTTAATGTTTAATTTTTCGAATTATCAGTTAAAAAAATGGTTGGAAGATATGAGAAAGTGGATGAAAATCGTCAAAAAGAAAAACAAGAAAAGGTGGACAAAAATCTTCAAAAAGAAAAACAAGAAAACGGAAGACTTCCACAGCGGGGTTACAATTTGAGGTGATGAATCTCTTCGTGAGATACAAGCTTTACTCTGGGTAACCAGCAGGACTGAATATCTGTGGGAAGCCTAACTTTCAGATTAAGAATAGTTCTGATACTATGCTAAAGTGAGTCTAACTCCAACTCAAAGGCACCTTAGGGGGAAGCCTTGTAAGACTTAATATGCTCTAGTTCCTATTTTAATATTTATTTATCAGGCTTAACATTATTGATCATGCTGATTGAGAACGTATTAGAAAAAAGAAAGATACCTCGTACAAAATAACTCCAAAAGAATACGTATCCACTGATCTATCAAATATTTCATCTTTGAATATTTCAGGTGCCATATATATATCTACAAAACCAACAAAGTGACATCATTACCTCAAATTAAGTCAAGAATCAAAACAAAGGGTTAGTCTTCTAATATTTCACGCAATCGCTTCAAGAAAATGGGATTTGATGAAGGTACTAAAGACAAAAATATATAAAAGAATAAATTCCTGAGAAATCATAAGTTATGCACTGGGGATACAACATTCTATCCCAGTTATATAGAACATTTAACAGGTTACAATTGTTCTAGTACTGAATGGATGGAACTACTAACTTGAAGGACATACGGAAGTCCCTGGTACTAGTCTAGCCTTGTCAGGTGAAATTTGTGACAGCCTTATCAAGCCAAATCCAGATACCTTCAACTGACCACCACTATCCAGCAAAATATTTCTGGCACCTTACCGAAATTTCAATCATTAAAGACGTTCATTTTAATGAGAAAAAACACCAAAATATAATGCTCAATTGTATATCAATTTAACTTCTTCATTTAGTAGTCGTACTTTGGCTTTAAGTTACAATGGATGATTGGATCTGGTTTGCATTCGTGCAGATAATTCATACCCCTGAGAGCAACAGATCAAGCAAAACAGTTCAAAACTAAAGAACAGATCGAGAATAATTAGAGATTGTAAAAGATTACAAAAAAAACTTAATATTATTTGTATTTTTCTATCTGTGTGTCATTTTGATGTTTCTGTTTCCAGATATATGTAAAGTTCTGGGCTATGATTGAAACTGAAAAAATAGCTCAGTCAAAAAGCAAGCAAAGTTGTTCAGATGTTTGACTTGCCTTGCAATATCAAGAGCAAATCTCAAAGATTTGGATGGTGACAGCCGGCCTTTCTTTTGAAGATAACTTGCTAAGTCACCCTGAAATCAAGAAATTTTCAGAGAAAAAATTTCAATTAAGGATATGTGATAACTGCAACAAGTGTTAACACAATTTTCAGATTAAAACAATTTAGTTAACCCAATAATAGAACTATTCAAAGATAAATTCAAATTTATGACATGCACAATTTCATTTTATTATTTAGAGAATGTTAATGTCCTTTCTTTTTTTTTTAATAGAAGGGAGTATAAGAGAGAGATCGAGAGAAGGGAGGTGTTACTTTGGGATGATACTCTGCAACAATCATCATTGGTATATTCTGGGTAACAGCTCCAACAAACTGAACCACATTAGGATGTCGAACCTTTTCTAGTAAGGTTAGCTCATGTTTGAAAGCATTTCTGTTATCAAATTTAATCGAAAGGAAATACAAAATAAATCAGATTGGGAACGTACTATCAACTTTGTGAAGTAGAGTTACGAATCAGTAACTCCACCGCACTACAAGCAAGAAAACAAAGAAATTAGCCACACAACCAGGCATTAAACTCATGTCTATCCTCTTCTAACAACACATCAATAACCTCAATCAATCACTACAGGGCCATATGAGCTTTCTTTTATGCCAAAACAAAAACAAATCAATGGGCAAAAAAAAAAAAAAAAAAGACAGAAGATAATTTGGAACATGCTCAAAGCGGTCAAGAGTTACAAGCTTATAATCATCGGCACAAATGTTTCAAGCATCAAAAGAATAATAAGGCAACAACTAAACGAGGAGACACCCGAGAATTGGAACGCAGGAGACACAAGGACATGAACCATTATGAAGCGCAAAGGTATCGCAATGTCAATAGACTTATAGGAATGTGCCTACTAGACAATATTAATTTTTTGTCTGACAGTTGAAGTTAGAATAAGATGACAAACTTGTGGTCCCTTAAAAACAGATAAAAAAATTAATTTGAAAAATGAGAGTTAAAATAAACCACATACATGCTTTCAGGGTCTGAATAGCTGTCCTTATCGAGTATCTTCACAGCAACCTTGGTCCCATTCCATTTAGCCACTTGATATGATCCCTGTTCTGGAACACATGAGTTAATGACTCAAAGGACATAATAGAAGCCCAGCTGTAATTATTTAAGAGACCTGCTGAGATGTTTTCATGTCACAGATTAAAAAAAATATGGGTTCCCATCCCTATATTATCATCAAATTAATAAGTTTACCAGACAAAAATTCAATTAGAAATCAAATAGGTAAAGAGCATGCCTTTGTGATGCCGTCAGACTTCCGAACCTGAAGCTCCAATGGATTAAGCTCATATTCTGGAACTTCCCGAGGATTTGCAACAGACATTGGGGTTTTCCTGGTTTTCTAAATTAACATAACAAAAAACATTTAAGCGTCCATCTTCATACATTTATAACAGAAATTCAAAACCAACAAAGATTAACAAATTCTGCTTGAAGTAACAAAAAGGATTAGCAATTTGTACCGGGGCTTTGGCTCCTCGGGCCTTCAAGATATTATATACATCTACATTTCCGTAATACTTGGCATCAGCACATGCCTGCACACATATGAACAGCAAATTGATTACAAAAAATTGGGCTGACAAAAAGCGACAAAATGAAATAAAGAAAGTAACAATACCGTACTGCCCCAACGATCACGAGCGTCAATATTAGCCTTCCGGCTCAACAAAAGCTTAACGACCTCAACATGGCCCTCACAAGCACCGATATGCAGAGCGGTCCTGCCATCCAAATCAATGCTGTTCACATCAATCCCTTGGTTCAACAAATCCTCCACTCCCCTCACATCCCCCCGACACGCGAGGAACAGCAGCTGCATGGTAGAGTCCAGATTCTCCGGAACTGAGAGCTGATCATCGGCTGCGTTCGGGCTTCGGCGGATTGGATCGAGCGAAGACTGACGACCGAAGCTGAAGCGCAAGCTGTTCCGGCGAGGATCAAGGGAGAAGTTCCGCGACAGTTGACGGTTGAAGCTCCGGCGCACGGAGCCCGTGGAGAACTGGCGCGAGATCCCTCGCTTAAGCTGCTTGGTAATGCCCTCCATGTTTTCGTGATTTTTTCTTCGCAGAGGAAGCCGGAGCTACACTACATAAGGAATGAATGAAAACAATGATCGGATTCGAGAGAATGCGACCTCTCGAGGTCCGGCAGTTGAGGGGTGGGACGAAAGGAGGATGATAAAAACCGTGAGAGATCCGGTGAAATCGCTATTGGACGAGACAGAGGAAAGAGAGAGAGAGCGAGAGAGAGAGAGAGCGAGAATTTTTGTTGCGTTTTCTTTGGCAAGCAAGAGGGAGAGAAAGAGGAGCGAAAAAGCCGTTAATAGTATAAAGCAGTTATACGCGCATCCGGTCAACGTCACCGTTTTTATCTCAATCCTTTGTTACTCTATTTTTATGCTGAATTAAGAGACTGGCGTCATATACAACTTGAAATGAAGAACAAGGTTAGCGGAGAAATAAAGGAGAGGGTGATTCTAGGCTCTTTTTTTTTTTTTTTTTTTTTGGACTTAGTTGGTATGATTAGTGTTTTAAGTTTTAAGTTTTTATTTTATTAAATAAAAAAATTAAAAAAGATAACACACTAATATAATATAAAAATTAAAATTAAAAATATAAATATATAAAAATTACAATTAAAAATTAAAACCTTAGTAATACTGAACCATTTTAAGTTGTGAATTTGTGATCTTAAAAAGAATAAGCATCACGAAGAAACGACAGGTCGTATGGGAGGAAAGAGTCAGGGTCCACTACTCCACTATCAACGAAGGAAAAGGTAACCCTTTGAGACAAGAGGTGTTGGCATGGCAGTGGCACTAGTGATGGTGTTTATAAATGCATTCACTTCAAGAACTAAATTATATTTATAATAAAAAAAACTCTGGGAAATACTTGAGAGACTTGGTCATAAATTAGATAATGCAATTAGGTTACACAGCCCCCGTTTACCATTATATAAACTATCAATTGGAAATACTTAAATATTTTATATATTTTTAAATTATTTATTAACATTTTTAATATAACTACAATCATCATTATAAAAAGATTATATAGTTGAGTTCAAAATGTATATACATTTATATGAAATAATTATATACGATTATCAATTTGATAATCTTTATGAGCATCATAGTTATTATAGATTTATAACAACTATGAATGACAGCCGTTAAATTGGTCATTATTTATCATTTTGTATATTTGAATATTTTATATTTGATGGATCATGAAGTCCACTTTGAGGGTGAGTCACTTCAACTATTCAGAAAGTAGCATGTTTCTTGCCGACAACTCATTTAATATGAATATAGAAATGAATTAGGAGTCAGAAAGTTGAATCCACCACCCACACACCCACACACACAATATTAAGGCAAATAGATTATTGAAAACGGCCTCTTACCAATTACAGGCATATCTATCAGTCACGAGCAACAACTACCAATTTTTTGCCAAGATTTAGGCCAGTGAATACACCAATTAGGGATTCTGGAGCAGTCTCAATGCCTTGAGAGATGTCCTCAACATACACAACCTTTCCTTGTTTGATGTAAGGTAATACCATCTGCAGATACTCTGGGTATTTGTGATAGAAGTCGTGAGCCACAAACCCTTTCATCAGCACCCTTTTGGCTACAATGGCAGTCAAGTTGTGCACACCTTCACGACTCTCAAGGTTGTATTGTGAAATCATCCCACACACTGCAATCCGACCATTCACTCTCATTTTCAACAGCACTGCGTCCAGCATCTTTCCGCCCACATTCTCGAAGTAGATATCGATGCCCTCAGGAAAATACCTGCCAACAGAATAAATCAAACAAGAAGCTCAAGCATCTTGTTCTTTGCAGAAAGTGGTGTTAAATTAAAACTACTAGTATGACTACTACCTTTTAAGGGCAGCATCTAAGTCTGGCTCTTCCTTGTAATTGAAGGCCTCATCATACCCAAATTTGTTCTTTAGCAGGTCAACCTTTTCCTTGGAGCCAGCACTTCCCACAACATAGCAATCCATTAGCTTTGCAAATTGCCCGACAAGCTGACCAACAGCCCCTGACGCTGCAGACACATAGACATATTCTCCTTTCTTAGGAGAGCACACCTCATTGAAACCAGCATATGCAGCTACACCAGGCATACCTATTATATATATTAAGCAGGAATCAACATGATCAATCTATATAGTTAATTGTAGATATGAGCTCTGCAGTTGCTAAAGAGCTTGAAAAAAGCTGACCTAAGATTCCAGTGTAGTATGAAAGAGGCACATCAGTACATGCAATCTTAATCAGGAGTGGTGGTGATACATTGAGACTGTACTCTTCCCACCCTGTAAAACCCCAAGCCAAGTCACCTTTCTTGTAGGCTGGATGTGAAGAATCCAATACCTTAACCACGCCATATCCATTTATAACCTTCAGAATACATACAAACATCAGACCATCAAAAAAATAAACAAGTATAAATGGCGATGAGAAACAAAAGGGTATTGACTAAACTAACCTTTCCAGGCTCAAAATGATCGATCAGGGTAGGTCCATCAACCTTGGTCATTCGAAAACGCATATAAGGATCACACGACAAGTAAAGATTCTTAACCAAGACTGCATCTTTGGTGCCTTCTGGGATCTTTAGTTTGATAGAGCCAGTGATTATCTGGAAATCCGACTCTTTTGGGTACCCAACTACGTAGTTCTTGAGAATCACCATTTTGTTGCTTACCTCCTCTGCCATTGTCAAGGGTTGCAAGAGCTAGTCTCGCTTGCTTCTGGGTCTCTCTAGACAAAAAATATGTTACCTTTATAGAGTGGGAACGAGTGTGAAGACTCCGGTTTAGTAAACATTCAAAGAGTCAAGATCAAACTAAAAAGACTTTCCTTTCCACTTTCACTTTGCCGGTCAGTTCAAGCTGTATAGCGCTTCAACACGCTATAATCAACATTATGTCCTTTTTTCTACGGAAATCTGGCGACTTTAGTGCCATTTGTTATTATATTAACCGTTCGACGACTTTGGCCTTATCTGATAAGGAAAAACATTTGATGTCCAACGAGTGAAATGATTTAAATCATTTTCTCTTTTAATCTTCAAGCACTAAATCTTGTTCGATTAACATAATCTCTTTGTAAGACTCGACGTCCAAAGGCATCAAAAGTGGGGGCTTAAAACTACAGATTATAAGAAGGGGATCATTTACCGCTCTGCAGGATAAATGATGAATAGCAGACATGGAAAAAAAATCAACCAAATGAATGGATCAGTCTCTGAGATATGATATAGAACATCATATTTCTCAGCCACAAATATGAATTTTTCCAGAGGAAGACTGAGTGACATACTTTCTGTTGACTTCCAACACTTCCAACAACATAGCAACCAGACAACTTGGCAAACTGTACAACAAGTTGACCAACTGCACCAGAAGCTGCTGAAAAAAAGACGAACTCCCCCTTTTTAGGGCTGCAACTCTCGTAAAAACCTACATAAGCTGTCATTTCTTGCATACCTATGCAGACACAGTACAATGTTACAAGTTAGCCACCAACCATGCTTGATATGCAGGTTTTCTACATATTCATCATAACTCTTTTCAAGAGAAGTAATGAAGTCGTTAGAATCATTCCAAGATTGTTAAGACTGCTGTATGGATTCATTTTTGAAAATTTTCAGAACCACTAATAACAACTATAATCTCCGCAACTACAATCATTCCAATGAACCAGAGCAGTAGTGTTACGTGACAGGCAAAAAAAGCAATTTAGAACCTTGTTGTCTCAACCAAAGAAAATGGAGATGGAGAAAAGTATTAGGAAGTTATGTAATATGGTTAATGAATCTGAGAAAATACCACGAATTCCTGTGGTCTCAATTTTGATGAGCGTCTCCAGTGCAGAATTAAGACTATACTCTTCCCACCCAGTTTGTCGCCAAGACAACTCATCTTTCTCGAAGTTTAGATGCCCAGATTCTAATAATTTAGCTACTCCATATCCTTTTGTAGGCTGCTGCTTGATTTACGAGCATGCATTAGTCACATTAGGTATACATTTCATGATATGCCAAGTGTATCATCTTAATTCAGCACAGATATGAGAATCATTATATATTATGCACTTCGATGAAGAATTAATTTCTTGAATAGATGAATGGAATATGTGGATGATTTAACTGACAGTGGACACAGGTAAGTCTTGAGTCTTAAGGGAGACCAGTCAGGTACTCTTTCGGTATCACCTGCTTGTTGCTCACTACTTCCATTCTAGATTAATTTCTCAAGGTTCACGAGGAAATGACACTAAATGCCAATGATACAAGAAAGAGGATCACTTAATGTCGTCCGTATAAAGGAATATATCCATAGTTACCTCTCTTGCTCCATGGAAAATGCATGTACTGATTGATTCTTGATTTTATTTTTTGGATGTGATGTTTGAACGAGGGCATAAAAGATGTTTTTGGTGAAATTTTAGACGACCTTCTCTTGCAACTGGAGATTCCTTGTCTTAATTTTCCAGGACCTTGCGTCTCATAGGCCAATGATATGTCCAAGTCTTATTGAAAACATCACATTCCTAGGAGTCGCATTGATATTGTCTTTTGGAACGTCCGAACTGTGAAATTTCAGTAGGATTTGCAGTCTTCTATGGTTGACAAGAGTGCAATTTCTTCTTGTTTTCTAAATAATAAGTCAAAGGTTGTATTTGACTATAATAAGAAAGACTCGTTTGAAGATGTATTTCGCAGGCACAGACGCATCGTAAATGATAAAGTAGAAGAGATTGGAAGTGAATTGACTAACCGATCCAAGCTTGTGGCTCTGTGTTCCTTCAAGCTTTCTCATTCTCACTACCATGGAAGGATCACATGAGAGATAGAGATTCTTAACAATAATAGATCCACTTGTGCAAGTCTCCAATTGCATGGTACCAGTGGTGAGAACCAAGTCTGATTCTCTTGCAGAACCATTTGAGTAGTCTTTCAATATAACTTGGTCGTTCCTTATCACTACTGCCATTGCAATTGTTACAACAGTTGAGAGACAAAAATAGTGAAAGTTTGCCATAACTATGTGCTCACGTCATATGTGCCTCAGCTGAAGCAATTACATCTCCTACTTTGTTGACAGACTGACGAATCATTACTGACCGTAGGTGACAAAAATTTTGCCGGCCTTCTTGTGCACCTCATTAAAATTCCATTGTCATAGTTCTTCAGATAGTATGGTTGAGATCTGATGGGAAAATTTTGAAAATATAATCTTGATTTGGATCTTTGTTAAGTATTCATAGTTTGTGGCAGAAATCGTAGATAGGGCGAGGTGATTACTATGCAGTTACAAAGGAAGAGATTGAATCCGTGAAATTTAATACTAGACACGCGGGAAAGCTGCTACTGTAAATATGATAGACTGATGACTTTGGCCATATTTCAGACGGCCAGCTATAGCATCATTTTTTAAAGCAAAATCAACGCACATACTTGTTTCCACAAGAGCAATGGTATCTAGAGATGGGTCGTCAGCCCCAGACAAGTCCATGAATGTAAGTTGAAGCTGGTTTCATAACGTTGCCAGAGAAGGAAAAAGATGGATTCTGGTCACTTTCATGTATCCTGCAATACCCAGATGATACTGGTGCAGTTTATACAGATTTAGGTAGCTGTACCAGCTCAAGGCAAGCTTTTCTTCATATGAATGAAAAATCAGCTTTCACATTGATATTCTCAAGGTTGACAGCAGCATATGGCCATCATTAATTTAGAGAAATACAGCTGTTATGAAACAGTTTCATGAAGCATTCCTGTAACTGTCAGAAGGTACTGTAACAGTAATTCTGTAACCTGGGAAAGCATTGGAGTAAAATCTGCAGCAATTCAATCACGATCAACTGCAACTACCTGCTTCCCGACATTTCTCCCTGTGAAGAGCCCGATTAGAGCTGCCGGAGCACTTTCAAGACCTTCTGCTGTGTCTTCCACATATTCCACTTTTCCTTCTTTGATGTAAGGCAGAACCGTCTCCAGATATTTCGGATACATGTTATAGTACTCAGAAACCAGAAACCCCTCCATTCGTATTTGTCTGGATAAAACAGACATCAAGTTGTGTACACCTTCAGGCTGTTCAAGATTGTATTGTGAGATCATTCCACACACTGAAATTCGTCCACGCATCCTCATATTGAGCAGTACAGCATCAAGCATCTTTCCTCCAACATTTTCAAAGTAAATATCAATGCCTTCAGGAAAATACCTATGAAGGGGAGCACGAATTGACAACACATTTTAACAATATGTGAAGAACAGAAAAATAAGAAGAAATTATGTTGGGGCTACTCAGCTCAATAAACAATTTCTAGCACAAAAACTTAAAGTGGCAAATACCAACAAGGTTGTTTAACCTCCAGAAAAGTTAAATGACCAATACAAGTTTTCAAAATTTATAGCCCGTATCAAATCCCCATTTTCCCTCTTAGGTTAGGAACTCTTCAGAAACTAGAGACTTGATAAGTAAAAGGAGAGACCTAATTATCCAATCCTTTTTTTAAAGCAATTAGACATGCCATCATTCTGATCATATATTACATCTAAGAAAAACATTACTCAAGATCTCCTAGAGACTCTTTAGATTCTTTTTACTTATTCTTCGTTGCAATTCAATATGTTTCATGAGCTGATATAGGTTTCAATTTTATTATAGTTTACCTACTAACCTTTTCAAAGTTGCATCCAAGTCCGGTTCATCTTTATAGTTAAAAGCATCATCAAACCCAAACTTGTTCTTCAACAAATCAACCTTAACAGGGAATATGGAACAAGAAAAGCAAAAGTAAGCGGACCAACAATGTTGTTTTCTTCTTTATGAAAGCTCAATAAACAATAACATAATGAAGCGATCAGTCTGGCAGGTTCTTTCTCAACTATAAAATTATACCAGAAGTTTTGCCTGAACAGTACAGTCATAAAGAAAAGGCAAAATGTGCAGCTAGAAATGGTAGGAAAGTGTGCATTACAACTTTGTTAAAAGATTATCATGACATTAATAAAACCTGGCCATATGCCACAGAAAGATAATAGATTGGATGAATGATCTTGGGGTAGATGCAGTTAGTGATGCCATCACTGCATGTCAGTTTTACTTGAATTGAGAAAAACTACAGTTCACCAACTCTATGCGCTAGAAAAAAAGGTTGAGATAATCATTAGTTACCAACATCTTATGAATCAAGGGCCACTTGCAGCATTTACTAGGATGATAGCACTTCTTGGTATGCAATTTTGAGAGTGTAGGGAGGAAGGAGTGCAGCACCTCAGTAAACAAGCAAAGACAAATGGTAGAATTCATCTTCATGAATAAATATGCAGTAGTGGAGAATGCCCACAAGGAAATCAAGCATATAGCTAGTAGGGGTGATCGACTAAGTGGGGACTCGAGAGCTTTTCCCATCTTGAATGTCTTCACAACTAATAATTCTATACAACCAGGGGAATGTTGAAATGTAATTATATCTTGTGGAGCAAAAACCATAAACTCAATCTTATATAAACCACCATAAAACCAATATGTCCTATTCCTAGTAGGGCTTTAATTCAGCCTGAAAAAATCTCAGACTACATGATAGTTCCTTTAACTAACAAACTGAAACTGCAAAAATGAACCAATTGTTCATTGACTTCTAGACTACAGATCATCATCCTATGGAGACTGTTCATAGACGAATGAGAAATAAAAGAATAAGAGGAACAAGAAATGTGGATAATTCTCTTTCAAGCATAAAAGAGAGGCTCTGCCAACGCAATGGCATTTAACTTTCCTGTAAAATGGCTTCATTATTTCTAACAAAGGATGCAATAGGAAGCTTGACTTGTCTTGGATAGGCTGGTAAATTTTCTTGTATTGAACAAACACAGGGGTTCTGGCTAAGGTAGCAGTACTGTGATTTACAAAGCCAGATGCCTGTAGCTGATTGCAACGTTCACTGTTAAGCTACTCCTATGTAGAGGAAAATGTCAGATCACTAACTTGATAGACAGAACAAACACTCTGTTGTTTAAAGGGGGAAGGGGCACGGAGAGTGATTCACCTTCTCTTTGCTTCCCGCACTCCCCACAACATAGCAACCTGACAACTTAGCAAACTGCCCAACAAGCTGACCAACTGCACCAGAAGCTGCCGAAACGAAGACGTACTCTCCCTTTTTAGGAGAACAAAGATGGTAAAAGCCAATATAAGCAGTCAAGCCTGGCATACCTGAAAAATTGTAAGTTTGTTTAGACATTGGACCCAAGATTTTAAGGTTGTAATGTTTATTTAGAATACTTTTTAAATATTTGTTAACTAAGTTAGAAATTGATATTATTCGATGTTTAGAAAGCATAAGATTGATTAACTTTGGTGATATCATTTAAGGCAGAAAAATTGTAGTGAAAAAGTATATTTGGTTTAGTACTGAATACTGTTTGATAATTTGGGTATTTGTTTTATATAAATATCGAATTGTGATTCAAAATGTTAAGACAAGGTAAAAAGAATTATCTATAATTCATAAAAAGACATTTAGAGCTGATTTGGGTTTTTCAGTTGACCCAATGTACCTCACTAGTCCCCCAGTGTTAGGTATCAAGAACCACTGATCGCCTAGTGTTTTATACAGATCAACCAGTATATACAAAAATACTTTTCAAAATCAGTTCTAATGATGATTACTGTCATTTTGAGCTAAAATAAACCCATGAAAGAACAATGAAATAAAAGGTTTCAGAGGCAAATTGAAAGGGAAAGGAATATAATTTCAGTGAAATTCATTAACATTCTCAAGATTTAGATAACGTATGGACAATTCCTAAGTACAAAAAAAAAGTGAAATTACATCATCTTTTGTACAAATGTTGGTAGTATATATCATTTTGGGCTTTCCAGGTTAATTATTTTGTTATATGTATATATTAAATGCTTTATTTGGTAATAATTAACTATTTATATCATTTAATTTTATTTTCATTTAAATTGATAGAGAACCATAATTCAAGGTATTTGAAAAAACTAAAATTTTGTCAAATTGTTAATTCTGCATGTTGGGTTTACATAAATTCTCTGTGTCTTGCATTATTTGTAGATATATAAAAATTAAGAAACATGTAGCATGTAATTTAAAATGTTTGTGAATACCTACAGCTAATTTGGGATCATATTGTGTATACACTTCACTATATAGGTGCCTCGTACATGTTTGGTACGAAGTCATCTTGTTTGAGACCCTGAAAGAGCTATGATTGTGCATGAGTATGAGGTGAGATGACTTGTCTGTTGGCCAAAACGAATCAGGTAGCACTAGAATGAGGTGTGCAAGTTGCTTAGGACATACTTCCGGAGAGCAGATCCAGGTTAAAAGAGGAGATTGAGCTGCATACTCTATTTTAAATAAATCGTATTGTCTATAAATAAATGATTCTTTTGTTAGGGTAAACTTTAGAGCATTGTTTTTATTGTTAAATATTTTAAAGTTTATTTGTAGATCATTGATCTCATTTAGAGATAATTAAAGAGAATTTCAATAATTTGTGTTATTTCGTTATGTTATGTTGATAAGAGTTTAGCTTTAATTCCATTATGGGTTTGAGAAATTCAGTTCTAACATCAGAAGATAGTTTATTACAAGCGCGAATCTTAGACTCGACGACCAAATCACGAGAATTTTCAATGCAAATAACTGAGATTGCGGCATAAAAGATGTATGCTTGACAAAATAAGCCCTGAGAATAAATGTATAAGCTAGGCAAGGAGGTAGGTGCCAAAAGACATCCAAGCTTTCAACAGTAGAGAACTTACCAAGAATTCCCAGATAATATGAAACTGGGACATCTGTGTCTTTAATTTTATATAGATTCTGCGTGGCTGTCATAAGACTGTAGTCTTCCCAACCAGTCATCCCATAAACCAAGTCACCTTCCTTAAATTCAGGATGCCTCGAACTCAAAACTCTGGCTACTCCACGCCCAATTATAGGCTGCATTTGCGAAAAAAAAAACAGAAAAGAAAACAATTTCACTGTTTATTTTAAGAATCTCCAGCAGAAAAATAAGGATGAATTAAAGCTTGAAAGGAACGCCAAATTGGGAAAAGGAGTGAAATGGGTAAGCCAGGAACTGACTGAACCAGGGCTGAACGGCTGAAAGTAGGAACCTTTGAAATTTCCCATTCGACCTCTCATGTAGGGATCGCACGAGAGATAGAGATTTTTAACAAGAACCCCACTTGTTCCTTCAGGGACCTCGAGTTTGATGGTGGAAGTGATCAAGGTCATGTCTGATTCTTGTGGGAAACCGCTGACGTAGTCCTTAAATATCACCTGCCTGTTGCTTACTTCTTCGCCGTTTCCTTCGTTTGCCATTTTCACTTCTTCCAATGGTGAAGAAGAACCTCTTGTGATGTCTTTCAGCAGAATCATATGCCCACAGACTATGATGATGTCATTTGACAATAGTTTCACAATAATAAATTTTAATTTTTTATATTCGTTAATCATTTAATTAGTAGAGTTTTACATGAAAATATTTTATATTTTACAAATTATTACTTTATCTTTATTTTTATTTTTATTTAAAATAAATTTGAATTTAAATTTTTAAAATTTTAAATTACATTATTTTAGAGTTATTGATAATTAAAATTCTACAATTATATAATAATTAAATAATAATATGAGTATAAATATTGATTTTAAAATAAAAAAATTTAAAACAATTAATTAATAATTCTATATGCAATCTTTACCTAAAATTAAACTATATATTCAATTCGTTGATAATTAAAAAAAAGCCTAATAAAAGAATTCTGAGTGTTTCTTATGTTCAGTCTAAAAATTGAATCCCGCTTCAGCTATGATTTTTGGAACAAATAACTCCAGTTATTATTTTTAAATTTATACCACAATTTCTTTTAAATGATATCCATTTGTTCTTCCGACTCATTTAAAATCATAAATTTACCAAATAATAAATAATAAAATTTTCAAAGAATTAAGTTAACAAAGTAATTTTATCTATTTAATAATCACGTAAAATGATTTTTATAATGAGAACGATTAACTAATATAATACACAATAGGTTAAATTTCAATTTTAATGATTTTAAAAATACTTTAATATTATAGAAAATAATAATAATCCCTTCATTTATAATTGCTGCTTATCGCACACTAAAGGACATGCATGTTTCAAGATCACGGCCATGGATGGAACTCCGTTGTAATTAGGAGGAATTGCCTACCATTGTTCTAGTACGCGCTCTGTCTTTCTATCATACTATCAATCATGTTTTGTTATTCTAATATATAAATACCAATATATAAAGTTAGACTCTATAGCATCGAACAAAGTATAATATCTTCTTCATTCGTCTATTTCGATATTATATTAAATTTATGTTGGAGGAACAATCTCTGACATCAAAGATGTTCGAAAATCTTTTTAGTTGCTTATTCAAAAACTACGATGTTTGAATATGAAATTAAATCATTTCTTTGTAATTAAGAAGAACTTTAAAATTAATAAGAAAGACGTTTAGTCGGAATGAATTAGAATTTTTCTTTTAGATAGATTAGTATAAACATCGATAACTTTAAATTGAATCACTTTCACCTCAATAAATAAGTATTTATGTTAAAAAAAATCCTATCTAATAGAGAGATTAATATAGAAATTACAAAACCTTATACTTTTCATTACAAAATTAATACTATAAAAATAAAAAAAATTATAAATTTTAAAGAAAATATTTTAAATTAAATATAGAAACGAAAAGTTGAAACCATATTCGATATTATTTTTTATTTTTATTTTTATATATAAATATTAGTTTTTATTTTTTTTTATTTTTTTATATTGTATTAATATATTATTTTTTTTGTAATATATATATATACTATTTTTATTTATTTTCTGTAAAAAAAAGAAACGAAAATCGAAAAATCGAAAACAGAGGTAGAAACAATGGCGTGAGACTCTGACTCAACAACGTTTATTGACACCATCTTAAAAGTTAACTGAGTTGAACATGCTTAATCCTAACAAATAAATTACTCTCTAGCAACAACAACGACTCCTTTGCCTGTATTTTGGCCACTGAAAAGGCGTACAAGTGCAGCAGGGCCGCTCTCAATTCCTTCACTTACATCTTCCTCATAAATAATCTTGCCTTCTCGGAGATAAGGCAACATGGTCTCCAGGAACTTGGGATACGTGTGATTGTAGTCATATACAATGAACCCTTTCATCAGTATCCGTTTGTAAAGAACTTGAACCAAATTTCTGATACAATCTGGTGGATCAAGTTGGTATTGAGAGATCATTCCACATACAGCAATCCGGCCATTCACTCTCATGTTGGAAAGGACTGCGTCAAGCATTTTGCCACCAACGTTCTCAAAGTATATGTCTATGCCCTGAGGAAAGTACCTGTAGAAATATCCCAACCAAGTGAAAAAATTGAAGTTGCAGGAAGATGGTATGAACTTGGATTCGTTACCTCTTCAAGGTTGCATCTAAGTCATGCTCTTCTTTGTAATTGAAAGCATCATCAAAGCCTAGCTTGTTCTTCAGCAGATCAACCTATTAAAGACAGAGCAGTAAGATATGTGAAACAAAAAAAGATGAAGAGGAAATTAACTAGAAAGAAGTGAGCTCACCTTCTCTTTGCTTCCAGCACTTCCAACAACATAGCAGCCCATCAGCTTTGCCAATTGTCCGGCAACCTGACCAATAGCACCAAATGCTGAGGAGACGAAGACATACTCACCACTCTTGGGAGAACATATCTCATTGAACCCAACATAAGCAGTATGACCAGGCATTCCTAGAACCAATTCGTAATAGAAAAAACCAAGGAAATGAGTGACAAAGCTTTCCACAGAAAAAGGTTTGATAGGAGAATCGTAAGTATGAATATATAATAAAAAATGAATAAATCAATGAGGAATAACCCACCAAGAACTCCATTATAGTAGGAAAGAGGCACATCTTTGTGTTGGATTTTGACGAGGTTGTCAAGATTTTCCAGGAGGCTGTATTCTTCCCATTTTGTAGGCCCCCAGATCAAGTCTCCTTCCTGGAAGTCTGGACTCCCAGAATCTACAACTTTGGCTACTCCATACCCGATTATTGGCTGTGTGTTCCAATAGCAAAAACAAATAGAAATCATTGTTTGTACAGAGTGTGAGCGTTACATAACTTTATTAGGAACAAGAACAAGCAACTTCATTGGGAATGCTTGCTTACGGAACCAGTAGTAAAGGCGTAAAAAAGACGATCTTTTCCTTTATTCTCTACTCCTCGCATGTAGGGGTCGCAAGACAAATAAAGATTCTTAACCACAATAGCTTTCAAGCCTTGAGGAACCTTAAGTGTGATGGAACTAGCTGTGATGATCATATCTGATTCCTTTGGAACCCCAATGAAGTGCTTGCTGCAAATCACCTGCTTGTTGCTCACAACATGTTGATCACCTGCCATTGTTGATCACTATCACTCTTGTTCCGAAATTGGTGTTCAGAAGATAAGATACAACTCCTTTGATGCTTTATCTTTAACGCTTCAAGTATATATATAGTTGCAGGTCATGGCACAATATGCATGTGGGAGGTTGTTGGTCAAATGCTTGTTTCAAACTACGTTGTTGGTCAACCTGCGTAAGCTACGTCTAGCCCGACTTACGTCTCCAATTTTAACAGATCCTGAAATATTGACTATGTTCATTTTGGAGAAAGGTCAAGTCTGACTTAACGGGGCTGTTCCGTGCAAGGATCAAAAACGAAAAAATAATAATAATAAAGCTCCCTGATCCAACCAAACGTTCTTAACAAGCTCCTGAGATTGCTATCTGTTTTCATTACTTAATCCCAGAGAAATTATAAAAAATTTAATTCTCATCACGAAAGAATTTGACAAAATTATTCTCAAATTATTTACCATGATCA
>JAOXYD010000005.1:7092956-7117433 GCA_028565735.1 Pinacopodium congolense | reverse complement strand
ATCAGCAAAAAGATTATCCAACATGTTCAGCAGCGTTTCACCTTATCCAGGCTTGCTTCCCACGTAGTCTGATGCATTGTAGGCATATAGCAATGAAGTATATACTTTAACTATTGCATCTTGAAGAAACAACTTACCAAGAAGTCCAGTGTAGTAGGAAAGTGGTACATCAGTGTGTTGTATTTTAATGAATCCTTCAGGTTTAGTAATAAGACTGTACTCTTCCCAAGTAGTATTCCCCCAAACTAATTCTCCTTTCTTGAAGTCAGGGTGACTAGAATCAATCACTTCAGCCACTCCCAATCCTTGTATTGGCTGCTCAAGACACAATCCAACTAAAAAAGTTAATAAGGAACAATAACTTCACTTTAATACTCTTACTAGTGTGGTAGAAGTAGTAGAACCGTTCCCCAACTTGCAGTCAGATTTCAGGACATCTATCTCATACAAACATAACGGAAAATTAAAAAAAAAAGAAAGAAGAAGGTATATTTCCCGCTAGCCTACTAGTTGTCAGGTTCTCTTTTACTAGCTCATTTATAAATTTACAATCCGATTCAGATTAAGCATATGAAAACTATGATCGGCCAGCAAAGAGAAAAAAAGAAACAATTTTCTATGTTGAACTCGAAACCCGTCAAAGAGAGAGTAAACCCAGCCTCAATATTTTTATTCATTGCACACTGAATTTCAACACATAGCATCGATTATTCCCCACACGTCACTTATCATTAACGATGACCAATCAACCACAAAAACACTAGATTACTACAGAATATGCAACCTTCCCCACTCCCTTTTTGTTTCCTTTTTTTCGTAAAATCAACCCCCATCACATCTCTTTTCCTCGTACATGCTAAGGTTCTGTTCGGAAATGATTTAGGGGTTGTTTAGTATAGGTTTAGTTTTAGGGTACATTTGGATTACTTCTTATTTTTATATTTAATTTTTATTTTTGTATATGTGTATTAATTTTTGTATTATTTTTGGTTAGAGATTGCATTTGATTAAAATTTGCCTAAGCTATTTAAAGTGTTTTAATTTCGTAAGAAATTTTTAAACACCATAGGGCTTACTCTTATCATGCATTTCATCATATAGTTTAAATATGTCAATGGCTTAAGATTGATAGGTATAATGTTTAAATTAAGTACGAGGAGGTAGCACTCTCTTTAGTGGTTGTAGTTTGTATGACATTTGTACTTAAGGCATTGTGATGTCTGTTATACCATGAAATCCTATAATTGTAGTTGGAATGAGATTGAGTTGTGTGCTTGAATTCAAATTAGTCTGCTTGAGTGGAAGGTGAACTATGCTGATTGATTTGAGTAATTGGTTGCATAAACTTGGTCAGAATTTATACTTGAGTGATTGGGTAATGTGTGAAAGCATGATGGATTTTCATATGAGCCTATGTAATGAATTGAGTCTATATGACTCCCTTCTAAAGTCATTTCATTTTCTTTGTTGTGTTTGACACTCCCCCAAGGGGATTACCTTCAGAATTTCCTCTAAACTAGTTTGAAACTACTAGATGCATGTTATATGGAAACGATTAAGGCCTTCTTTGCTTTTAACACCTTAGCTTAAATGACCCACCTGGTTTATTATCCTCTGTAACCCCTTTTAAGCCTTTAACTTTTTTTTATTTCTTAAATTAATCACCTTATGTTAAAAACCTGATAACCCCATTAGTCTTATCCAATCACAAGTCTAATAAAGTGCTAAGTGAGCATTAGCTTGGGACTTTTTGTTTACATTTTATTCTGAGATGATTTGAGAGTTACTTCTACCCATGTTGTGCATTGTATATAATTGCTACTATTATTTCCTTATTATTGTAAAAAAAGAAAAAAGAGAAAAAAAAAGAAAGAATCAAATATAGTAGCAATAAGTAGTAATTAGTAGTTAGTTGTATTCACATGCATATCTTAGAAGTTATATTTAGTTTTCCCTTTACACTTAGTGCTTTATGACTACTTGTGAGAAACCCTTAAACCTTTTTGATTCACTTTAACCTAAGCCCCATTATAACCATGAAAAAAATTCCTTTTGATCCATGATAGTAAGTAATCTATATAGAAGAAATTTGGTGAATTTGCAAGCCTATAGTAATGTGGTCTCTTAAAGGGAGGCTTATGCGAAAACCAACCCTTAAACACTTAAGTTAAATGAGTAAACATCATGTGGAAAAATAATCTTGGTTTTATGCTTAACTTTAATCAATGGTTCATAAGTTAAGTTTGTTTATGTGTATTGATAAAAAATAATTATGATGTGTGTAGTAGCTTGATATTTGAATTGCCAGAGTTTGAAAGATTGCAGGCACTTGGTCTCTTTGAAAACAAACTGATAGAAGGGTTAACCATATTCGTAGCCCTAAACCTTTTATCATTTTCTTAGTTGAGTCCTATACCTTTGAAAATTTCTATTATACGGATTAATCAAAGGCAGTCTTTATAAGACTTAATCGAAAATTTTGGGAAAGGTTTAGGACTATAAGTATTTGGGATAATCCTATTTGTAATCATAAACCTTTCACAATATTTCCAATTAAATCATAAATCTTTCACAATTTTCCTAATTAAGTCCTATAAGGACTGCCTTTAATGAATCTACAAAAGTATAGGACTTCAATAGGAAGTTTTAAAGGTATAGGACTCAATTGAGAAAATGATGAAAGGTTTAGGACTACAAATATGATTATCCCAAGATTAAATGAAGAATATCTTGATTAAAGTACACATTCAATGGAAAGACATTCAAAGTATGAATTCCACAAGATAAATAATTGTCAACGATGAAAGATTAGATGAAGACTATCTTGATTAAAGTGCACATTCAATGGAAAGACATTTAAGTTATGAATTCCATAAAATAAATAATTCTTCACTCTCAAATACTCATGTTCAAAGGCAATACTATTCATTCAATCTCATACTATTGATACACTCATACTAATTGCTATAATTGCTAGAATGCATATGCTCATGCATGACACAACATAATTACACCTAATTCAACTAAGTATAAACCTACTAATGCATGATGACAATGATATATGCATATGAAAAATGTAGGGGCCCTTCCCCACACTTAAACCATACATGTCCTCAATGTGGAGGAGGGTGACATATAATAACACATATACAAGAAACTAAAAAAGAAAATAATAATAATAAGACAAAGGGTAAGAAAAACTATCGAGATTCTAGTGGAGATTATGTGGGAGGTGGCACATAAACCCCTTCTTCATGACTAAAGGTTGGAAAAGGAGTACCAAATTTATAAGTCATATATTGTGTTCCTTATTCGGGAGCTACCTCTTACCCTTTAGATTATTTATTTCCTATAACTTGTCTTCTCTTAGGTACCATGGTGATGAGTACCATCCAAAACCTGTAAAAATAAACACAAAAGAGAAGGTAAGAGGAGAATAAAGTGAAAACAAGGATTAATAAAGAAGAAAGTGAGATTTTCATATGAAAGGAGGTGAAAACTTAGGGATTGATGGAATATTGATGAAAGATTAAAGTGAAATTGATTAATTGGGTGGAAAAAGGGCTAAAAAATAGAAAGGAGAGGAGAGGAGGGGAATGAGGCACCAAAAGAGTGGGGGTGGATTGAATGAAAAATAACCAATTGAAGGTTAAAATAGAAAAAAATAAAAAAATAAAAAATAATTAAAAAACAAAAATAAAAAATAAATAAGGTTTAAAAAATTAAATAATAAAAAACAAAAAATAAATAAGGTTAAAAAAATAAAAAGTAAAAGTAAAAAAATTAGAAGTATAAGTAGCGGCATTATAACAATAGGCGAAGTCTTTCGTTAAATATTTTTTCATTTTTTCTTTTCATTTTTATAGAAATATTTTTTATTTTTTATTTTTTAAAATACAAAATTTTTGTGAAAAATAAAGTTAAGACCTTAATCAAACACACAAATCAAAAATTAAACTAATTACAAATAAAAACATTCTAATTTATGATCTTTAGCTTGATTATACTAAGTTTTAGCTTTAAGAAATAAGAGAAAGGAAAGAGAATAGTTCCCTTTCTTTTGTTGGAAATTTTCTAAGATATAATTTGCTATGATACCTAATTGCCTTGAACGTTGTTCCCTTAGATTCTTCCACCGCGAGCTCTCCATGCTTTTAGATTTGAGTAACTTCCAATGATTCTCCCCCCTAGACTTATGTTTACTCATAAACAACTTCAACTGTGCTTTAATCCTCCTCTTCCTTATCTTAACTACCCTCTCCTCTTATTCTAAAATCAAATTATTAAGAATAACAATGGTTAGTATTTTTCCTTTTTCTAAGAAAGCACATCCCAAGTGTAAAAGTAAGGATTTTAACTTAAATATGAGTAGTTTCACAAAGGAGAATGAAATTGAGGCGTTCGTTCTTCCTAAAGATTCCTATTTTGGCATCTTACCCAACTCCTCCCCCTTCTCAATACCTTTATTGTCTTTCACATCCACGTTTTTATCATAATGCTTTCGCCACTCCTTCACAACCTCATCATCAACACCTATCTTCATACAAGCATTGGCTTTCTTTAAATTCTTTAATCCCTTACCCATATTAAACTCCACTTACTTATCACCTATCATAAGGACTAATTTTCCTTCATGCATATCTACTAAGGCTCTTCTGATGTTCATAAATGGTCTGTCAAGAATCAATAGATAGTTAGGATGCTCTTTAAAATCTAGCCCCACTAAATCCATTAAGATGATGAATTTGTCCACATTATTAAGCACAACTTCCACCACAGTGATAGGCTTTTTAATTGACGGATCTGTCAATTGTATAAGCATGGATGTTGGATTTAAATCTCCCAACTCCAATTTCTTGAAAATTGACAAAGGCAAAAGATTAATGCTTGCACCTAAGTCACATAAACATTTATAAAATTTTAGATTACCAACTACATAAGGGATAGTAAAACAACTTAGATCTTGTCATTTTAAGGGTATATGACTGGTAATGACGAAGCTATAACTCTCCATTAAAGAAATTGATGGAATGTCATCCTATGTCCATTTATTGATTAGTATTTCCTTAAGGAATTAAACATACTTAGGCATGTTCTTCATAACCTCCATAAAAGATAAGTTGAACTATAACTTTTTTAACTTCTCTAGAAATTTCACAAATTAAGAATCTGTCTAGTTCTTCTTCAATCTTTATGGGAATGGAACTTTTAGAGTGCAGGGTGGTGGTCACACATTTGGCTTCTCTACTTCCTCTTCCTTCTTCTTTTCTTGGTCATCTTCCTTACGTGGGATTGCTTTTGTCTCAACATGCTTCTCTAATTCTTTCCCACTTCTAAGTGTGATGACTTTCAGTTGAATTATTGGATTAGTCTCTGTATTACTTGAGAAACTCCCCATACCTCTTAAAGATAATGCATGTGCTAGCTACCTAACCTAAACTTCCAAATTGTGGATGGAAGAGGCATGATTCCTTGCAATCTGGTCAAATTGACTACCATCCTTTTTTGGCTCTCGTCTTGGCTCATGAAATTGGAATTTAACATATCCATAAACTTGTTCATCTTTGATTCTAGTGCTCCAAGCTTATCTTATTGAAATTCCAAAGGTCCTTGTCATGTTGATACCTACATTATTATTATTCCAATAAAAGTTTAGATGGTTCTTTTACCCTAAATTATAAGTATTAGAGTACGAGTTATTACCTGAACTTCCTTGTGGTGGCCCTGTGTAACAGACTGGCTCCATCTTATTGCTAGCCATTAGAAAAAACTTTCGCATTCACATGACTAATTTAACTACACAATTCATACCCATGCTATACTGCTTTCACTTATTATGATGAAGAAGCCTATAAGTTGTTTAACTTTTTGGCAAGTGTTGACATATGAGCTTGTAATACAATCACTAATTCCATTGCAATAATATCCTTCTACCCCTTCATAGGCAGTTTACCAACTCCTTTCCATTGTCCACAGGTAGCCATTATTTATCATTTTTTCAAGAGATCATGTGTTTTATTTATCTTCTTTCGCATCAGAGATCCCCTAGTTACTTCATTTATTGTACCTATTTTCTGTATAGTAACTCCATTATAGAACGTTTGTAGCAAAAATTCCCTAGGTAGATTATGTTGGGGGCAACTTTTTTACATCTCCTTGAATCTTTCCCACACATCATACAAAGACTTACCTTTACTCTATTGAAAATTTATTATCTCTTTGATGATTCTTGTGGTCTTCGTCAGTGGAAATACTTGGCTAAAAAGGTTTGTACTAGTTGATCCCATGTAGTAATGTTTTTAGGATTTAGAGAATTTATCCAAGCTTTGGTTCAATCTTTCAAAGTAAACGAGAATAGCCTTATCCTTGCAGAGTTTTCTGATAAGCCATTATATCTGAATGTGTCACAAATTTCTAAGAAGTTAGTTAGGTGAGCATTTGGATCTTTATTGGCCAAGCTATAGAATTGAACGTTCATCTGTAACATGTTCAATAAAACTAGTTTGATCTCAAAATTGTTGGCCTCAACTAGCGGTCTTGTAAAACCCTACTGGTTGACATTAAAGCTAGGCCTCATGAATTCTATGAGAGTTCGTTGGTGCTCATCTTGATTCCTGTCCTCAGCCATCGTTCCTTCAATAGCTTCTTGGCGTTTTACTCTTTAAGCTTCTCTTTCGTGCTTAGTGATGTCTGAAATTTCAGCATCCTCTATCTTACTCAAACTTCTCATCACTCTTTTGTTCATGCAACTACAATCACACAAAAAAAGTATAAAAAATCCTTAAATCAAAGGAACCCAAATTGAATAATATGCTAGAATTGCAATCCCTAGTAACGGAGTTAAAAACTTGTTTGCTAGTTTTCACTACACTATTAGTATACAGATCGTAACTTATAATATAACTGATATCAATCCCATGAGGATTTAATCTAGATACCTAACAATCTAAACCACACTTTTTTAACGTAAAAAAAAGATATATAATCTGAAAATTAAACTAAACTAACAAATTCAACGAATTAAACTGTATAAGAAAAGAAAAATAAAGTAGATACTTAGTAATGGAGACTTAGGAACTATTCTGTCCTTGTTTATCTTCATTTTTTCTTATTGATTTAATTGTGTTTAATCTTAGATGTCCAATAGTTTAATTACCCTCTCTCAAGATCTAATTAATTAATCTCAATTGAAATACTTGAAAACTGAATTGTAACCTCTCAATTCATAATACTACCCCTAAACATACAACTAGATTTAAAGCAATCTTAAGGATAATCAAGAAGCAATTAAGATCTATATTCAATCAATTGTTAATATATTAATTTCAAGTTTATTAGCTCACCAACTCTCATTGTGCAATGAACTCAAATAGATTAAAACAATCTCTCAATTCAAAGTGATTATAAGCTCAACAATTAATACAAACAATTATCTATTAAATGAATACAATGAAAATTAGCAAACAATTCAAGAACAATCTCGAAACTAAATTTAGCAATCCATAATCAAGTTCAAACAAAAACTATTCAAATTAAACATCAAAAGAAAAGGAAAAGAAAAGGGAAAACTAATGATGATGATGATGCTAGCCCTCTTGTTGGAAATTTGGACAACATTTGTTGAATCTTGATTACTCCTCTTTAATTTTGGGTCTATTCGCATTTTACCTCTTTAAAAAATTCTTTTATGTCTTGGGTGTTCCCTAGACTCAGAATGGTGGTTTTTAGGGTTTCCTATGTCTTCTTAATAACAAAAATAACATAAGACTCCATTTAAAAACGTCATTCCACATCATCCCGCTACATCAACTTTTAGCTTTAACCTTTACCTGGTATTTTTACTATAACTTCTTCTACAGACCTCTAATGGTTATGAAAATTAATATGTAAGCTCCTCACATGTTATAGCATCCTGTAACATTTGATAACATTTAGAGCTCTATCATTGCGCCAAATCTGATGCTCAACTCAAGTTGTTTTGATCTTTCATTTGCGCACTCTTCATAGCTCATCATATAGCCTTGATATTTGTTTTGTAGCCTCATAACTTGATGCTCTAACTCCTAAAATTGGTTTCACATCTCTTCCAAGTCCATAGTTGCCTTTAACCCAATTCACCTTGAACTTGCATTAGATGTTCACACTAATATGACATAATTTTTTTATAAAATCAACAAACATCACTTTCAAACACTTAAACATTATCAAAACAATCGAATAACATCAAACTAAGTCTAAATCATGCAATTCTCATCCTAAACATGAATATTAACACACAATACCACTATGAAATTACCTTCTAATGCAATCTTATCAAAAGTAGATTTCAGTTCTAAATAATTATATGCCAACTCTGAATTGGACCCCTATTTCTAAAGACGTCTCTTTAAGATTTATTGGTAAACAATTCATTTTGTTTCCTCAACCATCTATAAAAGTCATCCTTGCTCTCATGCTGTCTATAGTGCAACATTATGTAATGGAGTTCTGTTGGAAAGTTGGCCGAATTATTTAAGAAGATACAAACCTTGGCTTTGGACATTAGGGGGAAGGTTTCCTCTAAGTGATAAAGGAATCGAGAACTATAGAGTGGGCCTATTGTGCTCTAATTTTTGAACTATAAAGAAGCTATCTTACCATTTCCAATCAAGCATTGGATGTCCCCTTACAGGTCATCTTGAAGTTTAAGAAGTTGGCACCAGAAATGAGTGGCAGTGGTTGGAGGTTTGTTCTCTTCCTATATGCTTCTTCCTTAAAGGTAGTGAGCTTGAGTCCAGCTAGTCCATACTGATCCCTCGTTTGTCGTGAGACACCATATTTGCTTACATAACAAGACTTTGTTGATAACCTTTAATAAGTTGATTCCCAACTTGCCTTTTTCAAGCAATGTGCAGATTTCAGGCCATCCAACCTTAGCATAGTGATAAGCTCATCGTAAGCTATTAAATAATAAATTCCTTAGTACCCAAACTATGTAGTGATGGCGAGATAGGGTTAAACCACAGAGAGTCAAGATGAAAATGATATTTTAAATGTTGTAAGAAAAAGAAAAGAAACACCCTAAAGAGATGAAAGCGAAATTAGCTAAGATGCAATGAAGACAAACACAAATCAAATTTAGACAAGACTAATAAAAATAGAAAAGAAGTGGGTTGGAGATATCTTTAGAATTTTGGGATGATCATTGATCCTTAAATCTAAATAAAAGGTACTCTAGTCATGGTGTTAGCCTATAAGCTTGAATAAGCTCTCAAGCCCTCAGTTTCTCTAAATTAGACAAATCTAACAAGCTCTAGAAATGCCCCTATCCACATCTATAACCTACAACAAGCTCTCTAGATTTAATAGTGAAGACGCCTTAAGTACTAAGGAATGACTAACTTAGGCCACCTACTCACAAACTCGGAAGGCTTAACCTAAATGTATGGATCCCTAAGTTAATTGATTAAGTATCCTAACAAATTCAACTAACCTATTTCTTTAGAAATGCCGCTATTTCTATCTATAACCTAGAACAAGCTCTCTAGATTTAATATTGAAGATGCCTTAGGTACTAAGGAACAACTAACTTAGGTCAGCTACTCACAAGTTAGGAAGGTTTAACCTAAAGGTATGGAACCCTAAGTTGGTTGATTAAGTATCCAAACAAATTAAACTAACCTATTGTTACTTTCGGGAATTGCTATGGACTATTACGCATCACATGCTTAACCCTAACTTTTTGATTAGGAAATTACTTAAAGGGTGATCAAGCCTAGAGGTAATTCCTAATTCATGGCATTTAACCTAAGTCCCAAACCAACCTAGACAACAAAGATTAAATGAAAAAAAAATCATACTTAATTAATTAAAACAAAAGCTGGAAATTTAAAACACTTATTGAAAAACACAATTGAACACTTAAACTAACACAAACTTAAGTTAATTAAGATACTAATTAATTAATTAAAACCTAATTAAACAAAGCTCAAATAAATATTCTAAATAAAAATTTCAGCACCTATTACATGAACAAAAACTGAAATTACTTGAATTAAGACATAAAAACAAGCACAAATTTTTAGTTACTAAGCATCAATAAACTAAGGACACTAAAAATAATCAAAACACCATGGAATAACACTTCACCTAATCTGATTTTAATCAAAAAAAATATGGAAAATGTTAAAATCCAAAGCTTAAACAAGTAAGATAAAAGCTAGAAAATTAACACTAATCTATGAAATTAAAGTTCAACCCTTTACTTAAGGGAAACTTAAGTTACTTAAACTAATAGGCAATTAACTAAATCTAATTAACCAAAACATAACTTAGCATTCTAAATAAAAATTCCAAAATATATGATTGAAGTAAAAAGTAAAATTAAATTACCTAAAGCTTAAGATTATGCATAAAGACTAACTACTAAACACAATAGATAAGATTGAAACTTAATGGAATAAAACATCAAACAAATTAATATTCAAGAATAAAAAATCTGAAATTATAAAACTCAAAACTTAAACAAGAGAATAAAATCTGGAAAATTTAAATTTACAAACTCCATTCATAACTAAGTAAACATAGTTTCAAACATTGACAAGAAATTAACTATAATGAACTAATTACACACTAGGAAATTAAAACATTGATTTAACTTATGAAATCCTTAAACTAAGAACTAAATCAAATTAATTAAACTAAGAACTCAAATAAAAAAGCCATAGAAAGCATTTATTAATGAAATAATATTCAAATATTTGTCCAAGAGTAAAACAAAAACAAAGGAAAGGAAAACAGAAAGAGCATTCGGCCAAGATTAAAGTAAGATAATAAAAAGTGAAATGAAGTATGAAGGGCAGCTGGAATCTTCACAAAGGAGTCAAAGTGCAGCTGATATTTTTGTCAAAGGGAAGCTCCACTTCCATGGCTATTCACGTCCTAAAAGCTCTCCCACTTCAATAATTGTTAGCTGAAATTTTTGACCAAGATGAAGACTCTCCAAATGCTTTTGCCATCCTTGCAACCATCCACCTTAAGCATACAAAGTCTTAGAGCCAAAATTGCTGACCAAGACCAAGGAAGGAAGATCAAGATGGAAGGTTGTCCTCTCTCTAAGATTTTTGGAAAGCTTCTTCTATTTTCGTCACTTTGATTGGTTGCTCACTCCAAACATGGGCAGCTCCTCCTCTCTAAGTTATATCCTTTCAATCCTCCTTTGTTCAAGCTTTTTGTCTTCTTTTTTATTCAACTGCAATGTTGGACCACGGAGAGACTAAGGAGACCCCACACCAAGCAAAGAAGTGTTTCCTAAAATGTGTTTTGTAGTTGAATTCTTTGGTGAGTGGACAGCTCATCTTGTTAGTAATGTGCAACCCAATTTGTTCTCATGTGGACAACCTTCAATATATGGATGGAAGCTCCTCTTTTTGGTTAATGTTGCAGTTGTCCCTAACCCCACAAACCATGCTCTCCACCTGCTCTTGTCTCTACCTAAGACTGTCTTTTTGGACAGCTCATTATACATGGATGGAAGGTCCATTTCTAAGCCTAATGTTACCGTTATTTCACAAAGATATAAGCTATTCTTAATACATTTGTTTGGCTGTCGTTTTGACTAAATATGGAGCTATCCATTTGGTGTTATTTTGGTCAAGGAAGGCTGCTCTAAATTTCCTCTTACTTCAAACATTGATGTTTTTAGCAATTAAAAGAGTGAATGTCGTTTATCTTAAGGTATTGTCGTTTTACTCCATAAGATTTGACAGATTGGACCTCTGATTGCCTTTTCTGCAATAAGTCCCCCTACGCATCTCCATTTGATTTGAACTTTTGTATGCGGGTTCCTTACATAATGATATTTCTCTCTATGAAATTTTATATTAATCCGAGCTCTGAATGTACTCGTAATGCATCCCCAAATCAGCTGGATGAAATCTGGAGTTCAACCGAGCTTGTCTTAATCTTTTCTTTGTAAACTCTTCATGGATAGTCATATGGCCTGGAAATTTGGTGTGGAGCCTCATATAATGATATTATAGGTCCTAAAATTGGTTCCACACTAATTATAGTTCCAAATTTGCTCAAATTCTGCTCAAAATATAGCCCTTTCAACTTATATACGTGCCTTAAGGTCAAATCTACATGTAAACGCAAAAGGAACACAAGTTAATCATTTAAATAACAACATAGGGATGAAATGGCATTGTAACACATATAAAAATACTTTAAAATTAATCCCTATCATTTCAGAACTTGGAAGTTGTGTTTTCATTTCTCTATCTTTCACAGCATATAGATTGAAAATTTATTGGACTTTGTAAATTAACTTCATGGATAATGTAAGGATGACTAGATATAATGCAATATATGATCTTTTATTTAATTTGTAGCCTTAATTTTTTGTTTAAGATTAATTACTAGTTATTATAGGTCTGTCCTTGTTGGGTTTTTGATGGTTTAATGAATTATCTTGTGAGTTTTTTATTGTTCTTGATGTTTTTGGATTGGGTTTAGCTTTATAGTTGAAATCATGAATATTCTTAGGTTACAAAGTTCTTAATTTCAATTTTTCCCTATTTTAGGTATGTTGCAATTTCTATTTTAGTTTAGTTAATTTAGGTTTTGTTAATTAAGTTTTAATTCATTGACTTTTAGCATAAATAGCTCGAGTTTGCGTTAGATTAAGTGTTGAATCTTTATTCTCATTACCAATTGTGAATTTTCTTGCCTTAGTTTCCTTTAATTCAGTATTGGTTTTTTTAATTTCATGTTTATTTTGATTATTTTAAGCATGTATGTCTTATTTTCTAAGGGTTTGAAAGTATTTTAGGGATAATGGGCAATTATTTGTGAGAATGAAATTAAGTTTTGATGAATTTGGTACTTTAATAATTAGGTTGGATTGGAACTTAGGTTCAATTTCAAGGATTAGATATTATCTCTAGGCTTGATTACCCTTTAGGTAATTTCCTAATATTAATGCTAGGTTTGAGCTTGTGATACATAATAGTCCATAGCGATTCCCACAAGTAGCAATAAATTAGTTAGATTTATGGGTAAATGTAGCTAACTAGTCTAGTGTTCCTGCCTTTTAGGTTATAGCTTCTTAGCTTTTGAGTAGGTAGCCTAAGTTAGTCATTCCTCAGTACCTAATGCTTTTTCCCTATTAAACTTAGAGAGCTTGTTTGAGGTTATAATAGAGTTAGGGGTATTTCTAGAGCTTGTTAGATTTATCTATTTGAAGGGACTGAGGGTTTGAGAACTTATTCAGATCCATAGGTTAACACCATAGATAAGACGCCATTTATCTAGATCCAAGGATTAAAGATTATCCAAGAATCCTGATGATACCTTCTTCCCATTTCTTTTCTATCATTATTTTTTTTTCTTTTAAATTGTTTTTTTCCCTTTTTATTGCTTTTGTGCATCTTAGCTATTTTAGTTTTCATCGCTCCAGGGTTTTTGTTTTGTTTTATCTACAACATTTGAAATAGTAATAGCCTTCTAGCTCTCTGTGGTTTGACCGTAACTCACTGTATACAGTCAGGGATAGTTATGAATTTATTATTTGATAGTTTGAGATGAGCTATCAGATCCAAATGAGCACTTGCAAAATTTCTTAGACATTTATGACATTTTTAGAAGTAAAGGGGTTATGGAGGATGTAGTTAAACTTAGGTTTTTCTTTTTTTTCTCTTCAAAATAAAACAAGAGCCTAGTTGTCCATTATTCAGTCTAGTTCTATTACTATATATTGGATGGATTAATGAAGATTTTCTTAGCTAAATTCTTTCCACTTACCAAGATAACAAAGATGAAAAATCAGATTAGATCATTTGCCCAATATGAAAATAAAAGTCAGTATGAGGCTTAGTAACGGTTTACAGAGACGCTTGCCAAGTGTCTTAGTAATGCTTTTAGCATGTGGTAGCAAGTGGATATTTTCTACAATGGCCTCACACCCTCTACTCGTTGCACTATTCATGTTGTAGCTGAAGGTAGTTTAATGAAAAAGACTTTAGATGAAGCTTATAATTTGATTGAGAAAATGGCTACCAATAGCTTTCAATGACATTCAAAGAGTCATCCTAGGAAACCATATAAGGCTCATTTTATCATTGATATAGTACCTTTAACAACCTAGATGGAAGTCCTAAATAAGAAGATAAATAGCTTAGTAAGTGGAATTGGCAAGAGTACGTTTAAACCAGTTAAATGTGAAAGTTATGGAAGTACCTCCCATTCATCTTTGGAGTGTCAAGAAGGAAGTCCTTTTTCCTAAAAACCTGAAAATGGCCTATTTATTAGAAATTTCAATAAGGAAAGAGGAAATTAATACTCAAACACTTACATTCCTGGTTCGAGGAACCATCCAAACTTTTAATAAAGCAACAATTAGAATTACTAACAACCATTTATAGCCAATCCTTATGGGGCCCTCAACCTGGCTTTAAAGCCAATCTATCACCTCAATAAAAGAAGTCTAGTTTTAGGAGATCGAGGTCAAATAGATCCAAAACAATAGGTCCAGAATGAAAAACCATGAGGTTTCCATCAAGAAAATTATGCCTCAGACAAGACAGATAGCAAAACTATTACAAAAGTAGCTACCTAGTAATTTTCCTAGCACTACTAAATCCAATCCTTAAGAGCATGAAAATCTATTTCCTTAAGGAGTGGTGGAGAGGTTGAAAGTGAAATAAAGGAAGATAAAAGAGAAAGGAAAGTAAGTGATGGAGAGTGAAGAGAGAAAGAAAGCTACAGAGACTGAGAAGAAGCAAGTGAAGGAAGTTGAGGGTGAGAGTAGTGAGAAGCCACCAAGGTTATTTGCAGATCTAAATGTCTGACTAAACTTAAGATCCATTACCCTTAAAGATTGAAAACACCAGCCTCGATAAGCAATTTGAGAAATTTTTAGAAATTTCCAAAAAGTTTCTCATTAATATCCCATTTTTTAAGTAATTGCCCATATACCCTCCCATGTAAAAAATTTAAAGAAGATTATTCCAAAAAAGAGTAGATTGATAAAGTTTTGATGGATCATGGAGTGAATATTACCTTAATGCCCTTGTCTATCTTCAAAAAGCTAGGATTGGAATAGCCAAAACTAACCATAGTCTCACTACATTTGGTTAATCAAGATGTGATGTATCTTAGGGGAATTATTAAGGACCTATTTATTAAAGTCAATAGATTCAATTTTCCCTTTGATTTGCTAGTGTTGGATATGAAGGAGCATACAACAGTGTCTATCATTTTGGGATATTGATTCACAGCTATAGTAAGGAAACTTATTAATCTCCATAAAGGGAAGCTCATATTTAGGTTTCAAGATCAGGAAAATGAGTTCGATGTGTTAAGAGAAATGAAGCATCGCTCCACTTTTATTCATGCAACCTTATTGGGGTTAACCCCATTGAAAGTGATCCATCTATTATCCATTGTTCAGGCATACTGTAAAAGACATTAATTCATCCACGTTCTTTGGATTTATAGGAAGAGGTAGTTAAGGAAGTGTTAAAAGAGTTAAAAGCTAGGAAGGAGATCCCTAGTTAAATTCAATCTAGGACGTATGAGCCCTTAGATAGACCAATCAAGCCACTTACAAACCATTTTTTAAGGAGCCACCGACTATTGACCTTAAGCCTCTTCCCTCACATCTTAAGTATTCCTTTTGTGACCTCCATCATAGTGACCCATTGTCATTTCATCATGGTTGACGAATACGATAGAGCAGAGATCCTTGAGAGAACTTTGAGAGCATCAGTGTGCTATATGTTGGACCTAGCTGACATATGAGTCCTTCTATTTGCACCCATAGAAATTTCATAGAGGATGAGAATAAGCCTTTAGTCAAGCCAAAATTTATATTAAATCAAAATATGACGGAAGTGGTAAAGAATGAAGTAGTTTAACTCTTGGATGTTAGTATTATCTTTCCTATCTCTAATTTTGCATCAGTCAGTCTGGTTTTGATGGTACCCAAGAAAGGAGGAACTACTATAATGAAGAATGAGAAAAACTAGTTAATAGCTACTACGAAAGTAACTGGATGATGTAGGTGTATTTCTACATTAACTATCAAAAATTGAATGAAGGCACTAGAAAGGATCACATTCCCCTACACTTTATTGATCAAGTAATTGAAAGGTTGGATAGGTATAGTTTTTATTTTGGCTTAGATGGTGTAGTAGATATTGTAGAGTCCTATAGTCCCTAAGGATTAGGAAAAGACTATATTTACCCGTCCCTATGACACCTTTACATATAAACGCATACCTTTTGGCTTATTTAATGCCTTAACTACTTTTCAGTGCTGCATGGTGACAATTTCTATAGACATGATAAAGAATTGCATCAAAGTTTTTAGGGAAAATTTTTTCTTATATCATTCAATGCATGTTTGGAATATTTTTTGTATATTAAGATGCATATCATTTAATGCATGATTAGAAAATTTAGAGAAGGCATTAAGGAGATGTGAAGAGACCAACTTGGTTTAAATTGGAAAAAATTGCACTTTATGGTGAAAAAGTGTATTGTGTTAGGTTATAAGATCTCGAGCAGTGGTTTTGAACTAGATCCAGCAAAGATTAAAGTGATTTCTCAACTTCCACTACCTAATTTAGTTAAAGTGATTAAGAGTTTCTTAAGACATACTGGTTTTTATAAGAGGTTTATCAAGGAATTTTCCAAGATTACCAAGCCCCTGACTAATTTATTAACCAAAGAAATTACCTTCTTTTTTGATGATAACTATCTACATTCCTTTCAGCTCTTAAAGGAAAAACTCACCAGTGCACCTATGTTAGTTTCACCTGATTGGCCTCTTCCTTCGGATTGATGTGTGATGCAAGTGATTTTATAGGTGATTCTATTTTTAGGAAAAGAAGAGGCAAAATCTTTCATCCAATATATTATGCAAGATGTACTTTGATTGATGCAAAAAAAAAAAAAAAAAGAAGACACCACCAGTGTAAAGGAAATGTAAGTTGTTATTTCCATCTTTAACAAGTTTATGTCCTAATTATTTCTCTTTGAGGTTGAAGCTTATATGAACCATTTAGCTCTAAAGTACTTGATGAACAAGCTAGGCACAAAGCCATGATTGATTTCATAGGTTCTTCTTTTACAATAGTTTGACATTGAAATCAAGGATAATAAAGGAGCAAAAAATTTCGTTACTAAGCATTTATTGCGTCTAAGTGAAGAAGTGATAGAGAATGGAAAAAACCAAGACATCAGGGAGGTTTTTCATGAAAAGAAATTACTAGCCTTGATTAGTTTTGCATGGTATGTAGATATTGTGAATTACTTGACTTGTAATGTTTTACTCCCTGATTATTCATATCAACTGAAGAAGAAGTTCTTGTTGGAGATCAAGCGATATCATTCATATGATACTTACTTGTATAAGATGTAAGTTTATGACATTATTAAGAGATATGTATCTGAAGAGGAAGTGAAATCATTTTAAAGTCATTTTCATTATCAAGAGATTGGAGGACGCTTTAGGGCTACTATGAAAACATATAAAGTGCTTGAGTAAGATTTCTATTGGCCCATCTTGTTTAGGGATGCATTCCAATTTATTAAGTCTTGTGAAAATTGCTAGAGGCTTGGAAATATTTTGGTGAAGCTGTCACCTACTGACCAAACAATAAAATACGTAACTAAACTTACTATGTAATAAGGAAAGTCATGGTCGATTCCACAGAGAACTAATAGTATTTTTCAGCTTTTAAAAATTTTGCATAAAAGAAAAACAAAATAAAAGCATCCCTTAGATGTGAAGGAATTAAAAGAAATAGAAAAGACAATTATTGAAAAAAAGTAAAAGATAAGAAACAAATAACAATAATGAAGAAATAGGTAGAAGATATTTTTTGGACTCATAAGTTATAATCGATCATTGAAAACATATTAATTGTTTTATAAGTAAGATGCTGGCTTATAGATGAAAACAAACTCTTGCGTCTTAAGTTCTTCCAATTTTAAACCTATACGATATAAAACTTATCCCTAGCTATGAGAAAACCTAGAATAAAATCTCTAGATTTAGTGACACAATAACTTTAGAGACTAGGGGATGACTAAACTAAGATGTGATCATATAAGCTCGGATTATGTAACTTAGAGAATTGAAATCCTGGACTAATTGACTAAGCTTACCTACAAGATCAAATATGAAAATTACATATTAAAAGTTAAATCATAATAATTGAACTAGAAATTACACCTAGATGACTAAACCTATGAATAAATCCCAAATTCGTGGCATTAATTTTGAATTTTAGCTCAATCGTAGTGTAAATCACGATGCCAATTCAAAACATATTCCAATTCTCAAAATATCATCCATAAACGCATTAAATATCTTCAAATCCATATAAAACTAAGCTAAAATAATGCAAAAAATAAAAAAACACTATTTGAAATTAAAGGAAAATAGAAAGGAAATGTAGAAATCAGAAGGAAGAAAACAAAAACAAGACTGGAAAATTAAAGAAGCAATGTTATATTAAATATAAACAAAGATTCAAGAAGCATTTTAAAAACACGAAGAAATATATGAGAAAATAGAAGAAAAAGAAAATAGCACCATAAACAAGTTCTAAACTGAAGTTATATAGCCTAAACAGGAAATCTAAGAACAAATTATGAAAAGAGATGTAAAGAGCATCAAGAACTTACTAAAACCTAGGGAAAATACAAAGAGGATGAAAGGCTGCCCAAATGGGAGCCAAAAGTTATAAAATAACTTCATCTTTTTCAATTTTATAGGTCCTCTATAGGGGTTGGGTCATTTTGGGAGCAATTGGTCACGTTTTCCCCTAAAAATCACAAAACAATGTTGTTTCACCAAACAAGTCCTCGAAATTGACAAGATCTTCCCTCTTCATATTTTTAATTTTAACTCCTTCTACACATTGCAATAGCCATGCAATTTGGTATGTAAAATAGTCAAATGATTTTCTTGCACCTCATAAAATTTCAAATTGATATGGGCTCTAAAAGCATATCTAATACATCACCAAAGTCACCCATGCCAAATCTAGTGTCAACCGAGCTTTTCTTGTTCTTTTTTTGTGCACTCTTCATGGCTTGTCATATGTGCCTCAAATTTGGTTTGGAATCCCATAACATGATGCTTTAAGTCCTCATATTTATCCTTCACCTCTTCTAGTTCCAATTTTTCTTCACTTATACTTAAAACGTGGCCCTTTCAACTTATATTTGAATCCTTATGTCAAATTTTCATGTAAACCCAAAAGGATCACAGATCAAGCATTTAAACATAAAAATAGGGATGAAATGGCATTGAAACACATATAGAAATACTAAACAATGCATCCCTATCACATTTATAGGAGACACGCGATGCTGCTAAATAACTTCTTGAGATGTTAAATTTTTTATGCGTAGGGTATTGACTTCATAAGACCTTTCCCTACATTATACTCTAACCAATACATTTTATTAGCTATGGATTATATGAGAAAATAGGTTGAAGTGGTTGCTTTACCGAATAATGAATCAGGGCGTGTGGTTTGATTCTTCAAGGAGAACATCTTTACACAAGTTGGAATACCTATAGATATCATTAGTGATGGGGATCACACTTTTGTGATAAAAAATTTGATTCCATTTTGACTAAATATGGTATTACTCATAAGATTGCTACACCTTACCATCCTCAGACTAGTGCTCAAGTGGAGATATCAAATTGAGAGATTAAGCAAATTTTAGAAAATATCATTAGTACATCGATGTTGAATTAGTCATTGCAGTTGGATGATGCTTTGTGGGCTTATCACACTACTTATAAAACAACTATAGATATGTCCCCTTTTAGGTTATTTTATGGAAAGTATTGTCACTTACTTGTAAAGTTAGAGCATAGAGCATATTAGGCCATTGATTTTCTAAATTTTAACTCAAAGAAAGTGAGAGACGAGTAATTATTGCAATTGAATTAGATCAATGAGTTTTATCTTGATGCTTATGACAATTCCAAAATGTATAAACAAAGAGTCAAGAGATGGCACAATAAACTTAAAACTCATCGCGAGATTCAAATTGGTGACAAGGGTTTGGTCTATAATTCACGATTGAAGCTGTTTCTTAAAAAGTTACAATCTAGATGTACAGACCCTTATCAGGTGACCTATATGTATCCATTTGACATAATTAAAGTAACCAATGGTCACTCAAGTTTCGAGGTAAATGGACAAAGGGCAAAGTCATATATGACTACTACAGTTAAGGAGTCTTCTAAGACTCCTTCACTTTTCGATCCGCAACTGAATTAGGAATTTTTCATTTAGTTAGATAATTGTGTATGTGTTCCCTTTAATTTGTGTGATTGGACCTTATTTTAGTGTTTTGTAACCTTGTTAGAGTGCTTTATTTAAGTTTGGTGTGCTTGCCTTAGTGTTTCCTTTAATTTTAATGTGACTTCTTTTGTTTTTGAGTGTTTAAAATTCTAATTCTTATGCAATTAAATGAAACATCCTTTAATTTTGGTATCTTTTGAATTAGGAAGCATTTTATAGAGTTTTTAGGATTAAATTCACTTAGAAAATGTTTAATAGACCATAAACAATAGTCGGAGAACTGATATTGAAGGCCTATCTAACTTGTGTTGATCTTTGTAGAATAGACCATCAAAGACGAGTATTAGCAGTGCCATTGATGTCTTACTTCATTACCGTTGATCTTTTCATGAGGCACAAAAATGACATAGGTTTGCATAACTCCCTAACTTTTTCAGTATTTCTCCTTCTTCATCCTCATTCTTCACCTCTCATCGCAACAATACTTCCATAAACTGTGGCCAACCTCTGTTTTCATACTTTTTGAGCTAAAAATCAAACTTTTTACAGTTTTCTTTACCCATTTTCCTTTCTAAATACGTCTTCACCATCAAAACACCTTCTTCCACGGATTTTTTGCCATTTTCTCAATCAAGAACACTGCCTCACCTTTCTTTTGAATTTTCTCCTTTTTTCTTTGTCTTTTGGGCATCATTTTGGTACCATTGTTCTCTACTCCTCACCATATTTAATTTGGTACCAATTTAATCACCTATCTTACTTAATGCCAATGAAGAGAATATTTTGATGACGTTGATCAAAAGTTTTTGACCATCCAAGACACTTTTTAGGTATATTTTGATCCTATTTTTTGCACGGTTTGTTGACATATGGTGCCCTAGGCTCACATTTGATCCCGATCATTTCATTACTTGGGAAAATTTGGATTGGTATATAGCACATTGAGGCAATGACCTCATAGTTAAGCAATTTATCCATCCAACTCTAGAGTCCGAGAGTGATAGCTTTAATGCTATCAGAGCTCTAGTCTGGGATCTGGCCTTATAACTTTATTGACCATACTACTCTACCTTGGTTCATGAGTTCTACGTGAACATTGAGGCCAAAGAAAAATTTGACATCATTTAGGTTCAAAGAATTGTGAGACTAGGTCTTGTCCAAACTCAACTCTTTTGTCGCTAAGACTAGTTAGGGAAACCCCCTGATCATTCACTACGTCACGTCTATGGGTTGGAGAGCATATCACTGTGGCATTGCTGAGTTATAATGTGACATTTAAGGTTAATAGGATGAATGAGGTGCGATTTGGAAATTCTTATATTTTATAAAAAATGTTGCATAAATTAGGCTTAATTCTAGATCTTCCACTATCTAGATTCATTATCATAGCCAAGAGGGAAGTTGTTTATATGTAAAGGCCTTGTACGAACTTCTGCTTCCCATATTTATTGACTCAGATTTTTAGAGCATCAAGAGTTCTTTTCAATGATGAGGTGCCACAGGAGCTTGTAGGAGCATTAAAGATCTCATATTTCACATATATGATTGCATTAGAGTTTGTTTATATAGTAGTTTAGTGTGTTAGTATGTATGATTAGGATGAAAATTACATGTTTTAGACTTAGTTTGATGTTATTTTGATGCTTGTGTAAATTTTTAAGTGTTTAAGTATGATGATTGTTGATATTGGGCAAGAATTTGGTCATATTGGTTTGAATATCTAATGCAAATTCAAGTGGAAGTTAAGAGGCTAAGAGGAGAAGAAGAAGAAGTTTTAGGGTAGCGTATATAATATCTTCTTCACCTCACTCAATGTTCCTAGTGTACATCTAAGCCTTATCTTCTCTAATCTCTTCTTCTTCTACCTTACTATTATGAGCCAATCTACCTTCCTTGTACAACTTATGATTAGTTTTTTCAATCTTAGAATCAAGAGGTAAACTTTTAAGTTTTGGCTACAAGTGTGCATAAATAAAATAAAAATAAATTAAAAAGACAGAAAATAAATGTGACTAAAAATTGGAAATAAGATATGAAAAAGTAAAACAATCAAACAACTAACTAAAGCAATGAAATAAATAAGAAAAATAAGAAATAAATCTAAAATAATTAATATCGTTTTATTCGTAATATCTCACAATCAAATTTCTGGTAACGGCGTCAAAAACTTATTGTAGTCTACACTTAAATGAATAAATACAATTCCTAGATTAAACAAAGGCAAGCACACTTTGTCAATAAGAAGTATAAAATAGTAGTAAACCGAGTATCATATTGCACGATGACCAAATTATAAGACAATGAAAGCTGGAAAAAAAATTGAAAGAAAACCTAAATAAGTTGAATATTTGATTGAATATTTAATTCTATCTTCTCAAGAATGACAAAATAAGTATTTATATAGTCCTAATGGTGGCTTTTAGGGTTTTTGTCAAATAGGGTAAAAAAAAACGGGGTCATAATTGTCATTTCGTTGCATCTAAATCACTAATTTTATCTTTTACAATGAATTAAATGATGGTAAGTTGCTGTATAATGGCACTGTTCCATACCTGAGTTAATAGTCTTTTCTTTGAACATTAACAATGGCTCATTTAGACATTAATGGCATTGTTGATCAATTTTATCTCCTATGATGCACCTCTCTTACTCCTTTTTTCTTTCAATTTCTCCATTTCCAATTTATAAGCTTCAAGATTATCATAAGCTTAAAATTTAGAAAAAAGAGCTTACAAATGACATGAATTAAGCATTTAATGGGTAAACACTACTTTTAATCCTTAAAAGTCATGCAAATTATACATTAATGTATATCCCTTAGTTATAAAGTGTGCCTTGTATCTTTTGATACTGCCATTAGCCTTTCATTTTACTTTGAGAACCCATTTGATCCAAATAGATTTTCGCCATCAAGGGAGATCAACCAAGTCTCATACTTGATTAGATTTTAAAGAAATCATTTCTTCTTTCATTGCTTTCATCCATTCTTCTTTTAGCAAGACCAATAAGAGCCTTATTTACATTCTTTGGCTTGTCTTTCTCTTACATAAAAATCTTATTAATTTCTCCTTTAATCTCAAAATGACTTTAGGAATCATCCCTCAATTACTATATCTTAAACGAGGTTCATTAGAAATAGATTTAGTCTTTATCTGATTGCTCCCACTTGGATCAACTATTATAGGGAAACTTTCAGTAGAATTGCTCCCACTTAGTTGAAGTTCCTCTTCTTGATTTCTTATAATAGAATCGGGCTGATCAAGAGTCTCATATGGAATTAGGTATTTTCCTATTTTGCTTAGCTTTGGAAAATCATTCTTTAATAATGTTACATCTCATGATTCAAATTCAATTACTCCTTCATTTCCTTGTTCACTAATGAACATATATCCTTTTGATATTATAAGAACCTAATAAAGATACTTGTTTTCCCTTTTAGGCCAAATTTCTTATGTTTGTAAGACAGATCATGAACATAGGTAGCACACTTCTAATGTTGGATACTTGACATATCATGTCTTTTACCAGTCCATAATTGATACGGTATGCTTACAACTAATTTTATGGGCACTTAATTAATTACATAAGTAGTTATTAGCAATGCATCATCCTAAAAGGCGATTGTTAAATTCGCTTGTGCCATCATAATCCTAATCTTTTCTAGTAGCTCCCTATTTCATCTTTTGGTGACACTATTCTTTTGTGGGGTTCTTGGAATAGTTAATTACCTTTTTATCCATTTTCATCACATAAATCCTTAAACTTGTCAGACAAGTATTCTTGTCCTTAATCAATTTTAATGCTTTTATTTTTCTATCTAACCACAAATGTTAGAGTGGACTAATTGCAATGGATATAAAGGTGGTGTTCACTTTCTAAATGGTTTCTTGCCATTTTACTAGTTAGACAATGCTCACATTAGGTAGTTCTACTTGAGTTAGATTACCTAAAACCCGTTTTGAACCAATCAACTTATTTAATTTTGACCAATATGGTATAGTCTAGCATGCTAAAAAATTGCATTAATATTCAACTTACTAAATAATGTAAATAATTAATAAATAATATTATTATTATCATCCATAACGTCCATCATAATAAAACCACAAATATAGAACCATGAACATAATAAATAGATTAAGATATAAATTTATTCCAT
>JAOXYD010000005.1:7047238-7076480 GCA_028565735.1 Pinacopodium congolense | reverse complement strand
AGATTTGATTAGATATATTTTTATTTTTATTTTATATGGTTTAAAATTATATAATAATTAATATATTGTACTTTTCACGTTGTTTAATATACTTTAAATAATTTTTATATACATAAATAATTTTTATTTCAAAATAAAATATAGTTATTTTTATTTTTATATTACCAAATAATCTATTCTATGAAACTCATTTAAAAAAGCTCTTCTTTAAATGACAACTAAATAATTAATTATCTTCTTAAAAAAACTCTTCCAAAAAAAAGTTTTACAAAAAAATTCTATTGATATAAACCTATTCAAACATGTACTAAAAAAGTACTTATTGTAATAAATGGTCAAAGTGTCATAATTACATTTATTGCATCTTAGATACAACATAAATATCTATTCTTTCTATCTTATTTAGATCCAATTATTTCTGTAGTCAATGATCAAAAACCATTATATCAAATATTGAATGTTTCAAAGTTTTAAGTATGAAAATTAATAGCAAGTGTCGGGAACTACGTTTTTTGCAGCCATGCTTAATCAGAGTATCCAACTCTGACTTGCATCAATCAAACATTGCATGCTTATCTTAGTCACGTACATAACATCTCTTGGCCACTATTAACATAACACATTTAAAATGTGTATAGATATTTAAGGCTTTTGTGAGGTAGTGACAACATATACTTATTATAATTATATTAATTATTTATACATCTTAAAATAAACCTAACATTATTCTCTACAATTTCGTGCTTTGAGTTGAATCAACAAATTAACATAAAGAAAAAACAAGACTATATATAGCTTCACAAGTAAAAATAATCAAATGACTTGATTTTCACATTACATTGAAGACAAAGGATGTTGTAGAAGTAAACTTGGAAGAAATTGAATCCATCATATGTAGTACGGTATATAATCCTCATAAACAGCTTGTCGGCTGAACCAGACCAAAAACTTTACCATCAGCATTATTGCAGAAGGCCCGAGCTTGTTGGTCCCCATAGGTGAGCTTCACGTCCATTAACTTGATCTTAGTGCATGGCTGCAGTTCACTGCACTCAAATCTCACTGCAACTTCGGTTGCTGATGTTCCATGGATGTCTACATACGTCACGTCGCTAATCTTCACTCCAGAGGTCTGTGACCATGGAAAGAAGATGACCGAAAATAAGAAAAATCTGAAGCAGATATTCAGGTTATCATACTGAAATTTTGGAAGTCAGCACAAGAAGATATGTCGCTTTGTGGTATAGTATCCCTCTTACAAAACTTCAAGCTTGATTGGAAACTGATCATCGTAAAAGCTCACCTGTTTTGGGCAGAGGTTTCTGTCGGGACAGTAATGCTGATCAATTACAATGGGATTTTGGACATTGTTCATAATGACATGTCGAAAATGGATTCTCCTTGCAAAGCCATTACTTTGTCTTCCCCAAGTCTTGATTCTAACCCCGTTAAGTGTACCAGTGAAGGTTACGCTTTTCACTGTCACATTATCAACTCCAGGCTCCTCCAGGCTCCAGCCAAGACTCCCAACACTGCACCAGTAGGTGATCAATGTATTACCACGAACTATACACGAGCCCAGTTATAAAAACAAAGCAGACCACAAGACAGTTTGGACAAATTTATGGCCAGCCACCGCAAGAGAATTATCAATAAATGCAGAGAATGCAGGTGAGTAGTGATTTAGAGACCTTATGCCATGGCCAGGACCACAAGTGGCATGGTCTATGAACACGTCAGTTGTACCAGGTCCAATAGATATGCAGTCATCTCCGGTTCCTATGGTTGAATTCAGAATTGTTATGCTCCTTGATGTTTGCACATGGATACCGTCGGTGTTCGGACTGTTACCGGAGGCAGAGATTGTGACCCCACTCATCTTGACATTGTTGCAGTCCTTGACGAGAATGTGGAACAACTGGCTGTCTAGTGATGTTAAGCCATTAATCACTATGTTGCTGGAACTGACGAAGCTCAGGGACTGCAAAGTGCAAACATTAATATAAAGAGAACTCCATTTAATATGAAAACGATACTGAAAAAAAATTTATTAATGTCAGATAGCAAGGAAAAGAAAATCGAAGAAATATGCTAGAACAGTGGGCCATATGGTCACGAGAACAGTTTGACCTTTATCGCACGTACCATTGCTCCGTAAGGACAGTCACTCCTCCTCCCCTTGCAAGCCCACAAGTCAGCACCTTGTCCATCAAGCACACCACCCTGAATCCTAACCCCATCAACATTCTCAAACAAAAGCCAAGATTCTCCCATGCCTGGATTCCTCCAGTCAACTGAAGGAGCTACAAGAGCGCCTTCAATATATAACTTGACCCTACTCTTGCATTGTCCTCGAAATGCTACATTGCCCAACAGGAACCTTCCCTCTGGCACGTATATGGTGACATGCTTTAAGGATTTACAAGCTTCATTCCATGCAGCCAGGAAGGCACTTGTTGAGTCACTCTTGCCATCAGGGTTTGCTCCGTAGTCTAACACATTTTGGTTCCTTTTCGCATTGGCCAAAGAGAAGAAACATATGAGAAGAGCTACAGAAAGAGGTACTAATGGCCGTGCCATTCTTGGTTGATAAAAAGATCAGACGAATGTGGTTGTGACAAGGTTTAGGGGATATGTTTATAGACTTCAGAATCTAAATAAGACTTGGAAAACGACTGACCACACTCTCTTGAGAATTACAGCTCGCATGCACGAGCCAGTTGTCTGGCTTTTACGATATTGAAGTATCTGGCTTGGTTTTGCAGAGCTGAGCAAAGATATCAAACAATTGTCACTACCTTCGATGGACACATCAAGTACTAAGAATTTTTCTTAGCCTGACTGGTGATTGGTTGGGCGGACCAACGACTCAGATATCTACCAACGATATTTTTTTAATAGTACGTAAAAAATCGAATCGGTTATCAAATTAGTAAAAAAAAGTTTAATGAATAAAGATTCAACTAATATCAAATTGGTATAAAATAATAAACTATAAAAATAAGTAAAATATATTATAAAAATTAAAGGCTTGATTGAAATAGGAATAAAACATTAGTATTTATTAATGTATAATCAATAATAATAATTTTAACTAAAATTAAATATAATATAAGACATAAAAATCATAAAATATCAAGATTATATTTTTGAAGGAGATTGTGCCTTATTTTTATCAGAAATTTTAAAGTTCTCAACGTTATGTAAAGAATTGTAAATATTGTTTTCATCTAAAGTATCTGTAATTACATCTTCTGTTACATTTAAATAAACTATAGATTAGTAATGTATAAATTTATTTTCTAAAATAATATATACTTTAAAAATAAGATAACAACTTGCCGTTAAGAGATGTATCTAATTCATTTATCATGATAAATATATTTTCTTCATAACAAGCACTTTCAAATTCATTATAATCAAGATCAAACGATAATTCTTCTTCTTCTATCCAAAAATTAGAATATTCAATACAAGTGGTATCAATTGGATCGTATATTCTCTTTTTATTAAGCTCTCTAAATAAATAATTAAAAATATAAAAAATAATTATTATTACTTAGAAAATTTAATCAATAAAATACATGCTCTTCATTTTCAAATTGTAAGTAATATAAACAAGGTCATTAAATTTTTTATACTTCAAACGATATTACTTTTTTGTATGAATACATTCAAAAATATTCCAATTACGTTTACAACCTAATGTAGAAATTGATTGATTGAGTAATCTAATGACAAAGTTTCAATGAGAGCATTTTTAAAGTTGGAACGTTTTTACCAAACAATCTCTACTATTCCTCATTATTTTAAATGAAAAGTTATAAGAAAAATATTAAAATTTATTATTAATAAGTAAAAAAATAAAACTTAAATTACAAAAACTTATCTTACTGCATTTTTTTATCATAAGTTTTCTCTTTGCAGATAATTTGACAAAACTCCCTAAACTTTTACGATGTAATTTAATTTCCTTTGATGCTTTTAAGTGTTATACTATAGAAAACATACATTTATACTTAATCACATCAAAACACCCTCTATTATTTTATCTATGTATATATCTTCACTAAATAAGTAATAAGGATTGAGAAAATAAACTATTAAATGAATCCTTTGAGTAAGATGCGTATCCTATTATTTGTCAAAATTTTATGTATAAAGCTTATATAATCTCTCATTGAGAAGAGTTATAATAGTTTTATAAGCCCTATATATGCTTTCATATATATAACATAAACATGACTTTTTCTTTGAGTCAATCATCTTTAACAATCTTCTCATTAGAGCCATAATCTTTATAATACTAAAGTAAACATCTCATAATTTTTTTATGATTAAAATTTTTAAATCTTTTTTTGATGAATGAGTATTTTTTATTATAATGTTAACCTGAAAAGTATATATAAAAAATTCTAATAAATTTTATAATAATATATTTAAATTACATTACACAAATATAAATTTTTTCAACATAATTATATGTTGTAAAATTTTATGTTTTTGCTATCATAAATTATCAATCATCAATCTCAGTTTAAGTTAAAGGTGTAATTAATCATAATTAATCTTAAGTTAAACTCCAATAACTCAAATTAATCTTCATCAAGTATTAAGCTTAAGTTAAACATAGTGATGGCGTGGATTAACCTCTAGTTAAGCTTAAGTTCAATAATCGTTATTGCTAATTCAATCTAGGCTAGAACAATAGTAAAAAGCGAAGAGCAGCAGGGAGAGCAGTAGCAGAGTAGCGCTAAACTTTCGCGAGAGACCAACAACAACTAAGGAGACTAGCACCAGACCTTTGCAAGAGCCAAGAAGAGCAATGGTGGACCAACAGTAGCCAAGGAGAGTAGTGGCGAACCAAAAGTAGCCAAGGAGAGCAACACTAGCCAAGGAGACCAGGGCTAGACCTTTGCGAAAGCCAAGGAAAGTAGTGGTGGTCCAGCGGTAGCCAAAGAATGTAGTGATAGGCTAACGATGAGAGACCTCCACGAGACCAATGGGAAACAAGAAAGGCAATGGCAGTCAAGGAGACCAACGGCGAGAGATTGGCAATGAGAGAGCGATGACGACTGAAGGAGAAAAATAAATAGCGATGGCTAGAGACCGTTGATGACTAAAGGAGAGAGCAACGAGAGACAAATAGAAGAAAAAATGAAGTAGAAAACAAAAGGGGGTATAGGGAGGGGGAAGGTTTTTGCGATCAAACTAGTTGTAATTAACTAGTTAAATCGTTTGATTTTTTAATATAGAGATCTCTATACAAAATTGAACCAATATACTAGTAGGTTTTGGTTTAAGCAGATTGAATCGATCAATTTGATTCTGTTCGGTTTTGTAAACATTGGTCATTTCTATTACAAAAAAAAAGAATAAAAATAGATATCAACATTTTTTTATAAAAAAGTTATAGACTCATTAATTTAGCAAGGTTGATGTTATCTAAATTATCTCCCTATATCTTAAACTATTTATTGATGTGTAAGATTATTTTAGATAATGTTAACTTTAATAATTATGATGATCATCAAAATAATGTTCACAAATTGGGTACATTATTTTTAAGTTATCGTCGAATTGATAAATTGCATTATTTGATGACAATAAATTCATAACCTTTAGTATTTAATTAATCTAGCCAATAATTTTTCTACTTTATTCACTACGCAAATGTTCTTTTTTTAATTAAAATAAAATAAAATAAAAAGTCAAAGAAAGCTAAATCAATGTATAAATAAAAATAACAAGGAAATAAAAGCCACCAGTTGAGCTATGGAATCACGCTAAAAAACCTACAGCACAATACCAACCATTAGATCTGACAAACAAGAAAGGAACAAAACAAAATAACAAAATAGAATCTAGAAACCAGCCCGTACAGGATTACCACAAATATAGAATATTGGAAACGGGAAAAGTCGTTACCCACAACAATGACATCAACGCACACCTCGTATAGCACAAAGAAGGTCTAGGCGCAGAAGAAGCTTTCAAGCATAAGAAGTGACCCTAGGTTGTAACTAATTGATACTTCATCAAGTTATCTTTTATCATCTAGATAGAAATAGAGGTAAAATTTGAAATTCCAAGCCATCTAAACTCTTTAGGACAGAGAGATGATATTCATCCTGTGAAACAGCATCTCCCTAATCTAATGCAAAGAAACAGACATAAATTCAGCTTTTGTATTTTCCAAATCCCTAAAGATTCAAGCATTATTTGAGGTTATCCCTCCTTGGAAATTAACTAACCAAGTTATTGTAGTAGTCCAATGAAAAATAAGATTATCCATTTGAAACTGTTTGAGCACTACATGTCATAAGGGTCTGGTAAAGAGACAGTCAAAGAATAAGTGATGTACAGACTCTATAGCCTGTTGACACAACCTATATCCCTTATGTTGCTCCGAAATCCATTTCAGTCGATCCAGAGTTGTTGAACGGTTCTTGCATGCTAGCCACATAATAAAAAAGGCTTTGGGGGATGAAATTTGTTCCAGGCTAAGGCATGCCATGAAACAATAGGAAACGAACCTGTCAAAAACTTCCTACAAGAGCTATTGGAGAATTTCCTTAAGCTACAGGTCTCCACTTCACCTAATCCTCATAAAGCTGGTCTGGATTATAGATTGGAAGATTATCTAGAAACAACTTGAATCCTCTTAAAGAACACTGCCATTGATTGCTATGGATAAACATGTTGACCCTTGCATTTGAAGGAAGGCGTTGTCTTAAGTAAAATAATTAAGGAACAAGGTGCAGAGGATCCAAATTAGTCCAGCTTTCATGCCAAATTGAAGTTCCTAAACCATTTCCTATGTGATGCTTAACATGCGGTGTGATCTTGAACATTTGTAGAAAATTCCTAGAACAATTTGTTTTTAAGTTGCAAGACCAGAAACTATTGCCTTGGAGGTAGAAAATATGTATCCATCTTGCCCATAGAGCTTGTTTATCGATCAGCACTCACCATATATGTTTAAATGGGGTTGGTTTTATTGGTAATAACTAAGGAAATCAAGCTAAGTCTCCCTTGCATCTTAGGCTATTCTAGATCCTTCCATTTGACCTTAAAGCCCCCGTTTTTTGTAGCTTTCCCTTATCATAGAAAATTCCTCGTCATCATCTCAATATCCTTGATAACCCTCTTTAGCAAGATTAGATTGGCTGTCTAATAAACCTGCAAGCTACTCATAATTAGTTGAAGTTAGCCTGAAAAGGAAAGGAATCTTTTAAGCCAGATGTCCACATGTTTGTGTAGTTTATCAATTAGTTCTTGACATTCTATATAAGTAGGCTTTCAAGAAATCACTGACATACCCAAGTGCTTGAAGGTGAGAACTCTAAGACCAATCCCTAATTGAACCGTTAATTTTGAATACACAATCTTTACCCTTCTTTTTCTTCTTATAAGAGCCAAATAGTTCTTGAACTAGAAACACATTATCCCCTATATATCAACCAGGGATAAAAGCAGCATGATTGTTACTAACAAGATCATTAAGCACCATTTTCAATCTTTAAGTTAGGATTTTGGAAATAATCTTATATATATTATTGCAACAAGAGATTAACCTAAAGTCTGTGAAGGACGAAGGGTTATCCACCTTGGGAATAAGAGCAACATGTGTGATGTTAAAGCTTCGAAGTAACTGACCATTAACAAAGAATTCATGTATTGCACTAATAACATGTTCCTCAAGTAGATGCTAAGTCTTATAGAAGAACAAGGCATTAAATCTATCAGGCCTAAGGGCTTTTTTAGCAGTTAGAGGCTGAACAACACTATTTATCTCCTCAACTGTGACCCTTGTAGTGAGCATATAAGCTTATTAAGTTTTAATCCTAGGACATTACAGACTATCTAATAGTTGCTTAGAGTGGCAAGGGGAAATAAAACCTAGTTGTTCCTGAAAGAACAGAATAGCTACATCAAGGAATTCTTACTAACCTTGAATAGTTTGCCCATTAGAAGTAGTGATAGATCGAATCTTGTTCATATTTCTTCTGTGTAAGAGGTACTTATAGAAAAAGTAGGTATTTGTATTTCCATCTTTGAGCCACTGAACCCTTGAATTCTGTCTCAATATCAAAAAGTAACATTGCAGGATAAAAGTCAAGTTCTTGAGAGCTGCTTCCTCTTCAATTTGACTATAAAGATTAGTGGGGTCTTTATAGATTCTCTCTTAAATATTTTTCAACTACTTCCTAAAAAGATTAGCTTGATGCCAATTACTCCCTTCCATAGTCTTCTTAAACAACTAGTTCATTTCCCACTTAATTACTGAAAGGATGGAGTGGAGCTTGATTTGGGCATACCCATATGTGGCCTTGAATATCTCCTTGTGAATAGCATCCTTAAAACCATCTATTGCACATAAATAGTTGAAGAAACGGAAGGGAGCTTTGACTTTCCACTTGCTGACCAGTCCAAAAATGACCATAGGACTGTGGTAAAAACTAAGGTGTGATCAAATTTGACTTTGCTATTCAGGAAAATTTTCCAGCCAATTACTATTAGTCATGGCTCTATCTAATTTTCTCTTTACAATATTCCCACCTTGTCTGTTAGACCAGGTGAAGAGATTACCTGAATAGGCCAAATCACTAAGGCTCATCCTGCAAACACTATCCTGAAATTCACTGCAATAAGTTTTAGAGTTGTTCCCTCTAGTCCTCATGCTTTTAGTCTTATTTGCAGTCAAAGTACAATTGAAGTCTCATGCAATCATCTAGGCTAAGTTAATACCCGAGTCCATTTGCTGAAGATCTTGCTATAAAACAAACCTCTAGAACCCAAAATTGGAAGTGTAAATCATTGGTAAGTTGATCAGGATCTGACTAGAATTGAAACACAATACCATGTGAACTATTGGATATGTAATTTTAAGAGGGATGATACTAAAGAGACTATTATCAAAAGTAATGATGACTCTACCATTATAATGAGCCTCAAAATTAGAAATAATATGTTAGCGTTTGTTGATAAACCACAAACTCTTATTAGGAAATTTTTTTTAGCTTTATTTCTAACATCACACCAGATAAGGGTTGACAGAATTAAGATAATTAGCCACAATCATTTGTTTGTTGGGATCATTCAATCCCTTTAAGTTCAAGATAAATTACTAAGGCCCAGGCCCATCCTGCAAACTCTCATCAGATGTTCTTGCCTAAAGTTACAGTATAAGGACATTGATTCATGATTTCTTGTTCTCACATCACAAGGTCATATACAAGAAGTAACAGGTGTTAATCCTTTAAAGGAATCAACCCCCTATTGAAGATATTTCTGGTGTTTGATTGGATTTGGATCGAAATTGGCACTGATTCTTGTATTTATATTTAATCTTATTGTCTAGCCATAAAAAAATAATCTCCTTTAAAAAATGTCTTCCACGTTAGAAAGTTGATCAAGTCATGCCATGGAAATTGAATTGCGTAAGTACACAATTGAAGGGAGAAAGGTGCAGAAATGGGCGTCCTTTCTCTTCTTGTCCCAAATGGTGGTCCCTTCGAACTCTTTGTTACATATAAAATTACGATGAATCCTACTCTTTTTAGGGGATGACCCATGGACCACCCTAATTTATTAGATTCCTTTGGTTTTTGTTCTGACTATATTTCTATTTTGTTGTATTTCTTTGCTAACGTTTCTAGCCATGTATACCTCATCCCCAGAATTCCTGAAAATCCCACGTGCTATAATTTCGTACAAGTAAAATTTATGTTTTCTGTCTTATATAGGCAATTGCAAGCTATACCAAATAGAAAGTATACCAATTGATGAAAATAGAGTGCAAATAAATCTAAACCAATGAAAAATAAGGATAATGCGATCAAGAATTTTACAATCTGTCATTATTTTTAGCCATAAATGCAAGACCGGGCTCAACTAGGTTACAAGAGTGAGAAAAGCCACGGGCACAAGCAGTGGGATTTACATAAAATCTAGCTCTAAAGGACTCGAGATACTTCAACGTTATACTGAGATGGGTAGTTGTATGAAGTGGAGGGAAACACTTAGCTACATGTTATATAATTAATTACAAGCAGCTAGTGGGCTGAAGCAGACCTGAAGCGCTTCCATTCGCGTTGGTACAGGAAGCAGTAGCTGCTTGATTGTTGTAACTGAGCTTTACACCATTCATTTTGATATCCGTACATGGACTCTTCTTGCTACAGTGGAATTTCACTGCAACTCGGGTTGCTGATGTTCCATGGATGTCTTGATACGTCACATCGCTAATCTTAACTCCAGAATCCAGAACCAAAGATTATCCATTTCATAAACTTTATCTCATTTTCTACTTAAATACTTCATGGAAAAGGGTTATGGTTAATTACCTGGCCAGGACAATTTTTATTATCAGGACAATAATTCTGATCGATTATAACTGGATTTTGGACATTGGTCATTAAAATATGTTGGAAGAGAACTTTCTTGACAAATCCATTGCTGGGTCTCCCCCAAGATTTGATTCTCACCCCGTTCTGAGTGCCAGAGAATGTAACTGTTTTAACTGTCACATTCTGTACGCCAGGCTCTTTCAGGTCCTTGCCTAGACTTCCAATGCTGAAATTACGCATTGATTTAGCAAAATAGCACTATTCGACATAAATCAGCAACATAAAGTATAATATTTTATTGATTTAACTGTTGTTTAGTTACCTGATTCCGTGGCCAGGTCCACAGGAAACGTTTTCAATCCACAAATTGGCTGTGCCAGGACCAATGGAGACACAATCGTCTCCGGTTCCAATCTTAGAGTTTATAATTGTCACACTAGTCGACAGTTGCACATGAATGCCATCGGTATTCGGACTATCCCCCGACGCCGAGATCCTAACCCCTTGCACCTTAACATTGTGGCAGCCATTGATGACAATGTGGAACATTTGGCTGTTAAGCGATGTTAATCCACTGAGTATGATGTTTGAATTGGAAAAGCTTAGTGACTGCACACACATCAACAAAAACCACTATTAATTAGTACAATTAACTTTATGTTAATCTCCAAGTTTATAAGTGACAGTTAATAGAAAAAGATTAAGACTAAGCTTCCATGACATTAGGCATTTAAATAAGTTAAATTTAACTGTTTTGGCTACTTGTAGATCCAAGAGTCTAATAACATATCCCTTCTTAGATATAAGTCGAATTCAGGCAGTTGATTACATTAGTTAATTAATTATAGAAAGGGTTTACTGTTTAAATTGACGAAATAATACTCCAAAACCAACTGAAAATAACATTACAAAAATCACATTAGAAGAAAAACAAAATGCCAGTGTTTAGTCATTATATCAGTTACACAGAATGAGAAAAGCAAAGAAAGTGATCATGTTGTCACTTGCTAAGACCGGTCACCTTCACATTTTATACAACAGGGACTAACCAAATGCAGCTTAGTTCACGTCATCTTCAAGAAAGGAACTATACGTATGGAATCAGCAATTTCAAAAGCTATTTCACTTACCGTAGCACCGAGAGGGCATTTCTTATTAGAGGCTTTACATGACCACAGGCCAGTCCCTTGACCATCAAGTGTACCACCTGAGACCGTAACACCGTCTACTTGCCTAAAGATGATCCAGTTCTCAGCATTTCCGATGAGCCAATAGTCAGATGGAGCCACAAGAGTGCCATCTATACGTACAATGATTGCATTGTTCTTGCATGGACCCTCAAAAGCCGTCGTTTTCCCCAGAAAGAACCTTCCTTTTGGGACGTAGACGGTGGCACTGCTCGTGGAGGCACAAGCTCTAGACCATGCAGCCAACAATGCCTTTGTTGAGTCAGTTTTGCCGTCTGGTTTGGCTCCATAGGCCGTGACATCGTATTTCGCTGCATTTGCTAGCGAAGACGATGAAAAGAAAATGAACAGAAGTGCAAGACCAAAGGCACTCATCAATTGATTATCATTAGCCATAATTCGACAGATGAAATTAGGAAGGTGAAGAGGTCTAAAATAGTACAGAAGGGTTGCACTTGGAAGATTGAAGTTACTTGGAAAGTTTTAAGCTTTAATGGGGGTATTTATAGGATGTTAGGACGCAAGAATGCCATTGCTACGAGCAAATCAAAACCTATAACTTCATTACCAAACTACCCTTTCTCTCAAATAGTTTGGATGTGATTTGCTTCGTATATTTGCAAGACGAAGCAATCCAATAAAAAGTAAAAATGAGCAAATTCATGTACATTATTATAATAAGGGCACAAAAGAGACATTATACAGTCATATGAAATTTGAGGATAAGTACTCCGTACATACATTCACAAGCTTTCTTGTCTTGTAAGAGTTGCAATGCATGTGACTTAACGTGGAATTAATTGTAACCATGTACGTAAAAGCCGCAATCGTCACTTCCCCTTTCTTAATTTGCTTAAACTCATTATTCAAAGTCTCGTGTATATAATTCATTGACATTATTTTCAAAAGCACGTATGTCACTCTCCAGCCTCCATCTGTTGCATTTCATCTCCAAGTCAATAATTAGTTATTGTGCCTTTTCTTATTAAATTCTTGTAAAAAGATGCATTTGTTGCTATTTGTAACGAAAAGGATACGGTAGTTGGTAGGGTATGGAGAAGTCGTTCTTTTTTTTTTAATACAAAGTTGTACATTCATTATCTTTGCCTCGATTAGTTTATTTTAATACATTAAGGTTGATTGAGTTTTTAATTATTATTTTTTATTGTGAATGTTATATTTTTGTATTAAATTTTATGTATTTTTATAAATTTTTGTGTTGTTTGTCTTGATTTCTGTGTTGTATTAGAGTGTTTTTTTCGATTGCTTTCATATTTTTTATTGATTTTTGTGTTTAAAAAATCTTAAAACTAAATCATTTTTAAACAACCCCTTAGTTTTCTTTGTGCAGTTGATTGCCCTTCTTTTATAATTTAACAAAAAAGATATAAAATCCTAGAATATTTATATAAAACTATTGAGTTTTAAACTTTTAATTTCATCTTTTGTTAGAATCATAAAACTAATTACTATGTCGAACTACAAGGAAAAAAAATCATAATCTAATAATGTTTATGTTAAAATTAATGATTTTAAAGCCTAATCAGCCGCCCCATAACTTGATGAGACTGCCTTGCTGCTTTATTCCAGTGATTAGTTCTCTAATCCTCTCTCTGATTGTTCCATGTATTAAAACTAATTAATTGACGTGCACTTCAAGCATGCAATTAGCTTCTTAATTAAACGTCACTGCTTAATTAATTGGTGTATACTTCAAACTTGACCTCATTTGCATTAGTTTGACAAATAATTAAAGCACCATTTTTTATTGGTCACATATGCGTGATGTGTAAGTCAACCATGGGATTGCAGTAATGTGCATCCATATGCTAATCATTCATAAGCATGTTAGCTTATCAGTTCCCTCAATTATTTACTCTGATTATTAATTAAGGATCTCATGGATTCGTACACATTCCGGTACTTTTTTGGTACCATTAACGAAGTTCATGTATTTAATAACGTGTTAATGTCAAAAGGAATAATTAATAAGTAATCTCCAAGTAAGTCAACACAATGAAGGGAAATGGTGGAGAGCTACCCTTGCAGTTTCAACTTTCAATGATTAATGTTTATTCTTGGTCAGGAACATGTAATATAAATAAAAAAACAATTAATACTGAAAACAGTAGGTTCAATTTCATGTGGGGAACAACCTTAGAGATCCAATAGCAATAAATTAAAATCTATCTTAATATTGGTGATTGTGGTTCAACTCTAAGCATCTATGAGTTTGACCTTGACTAATCATATATATTTACCTATTTATAAGGAACTTAATACACAGCTGAAAATTGGTGACCTTCAGTGCAATCTTCATCAAATAAAAATTTTTATTTAAAATAAATTATTTTAATATAAATTTCTATATGATAATTACAGATATTCAACAAATCGTCAGTCACCTAACTTTTTCCTATTTATAAAGTACAAAAGAGACATAATTAGACTAAAGATTTCATTATAATCATAATCTCATGTATTTTCCATACAAGATCTAAAGATTTCTTTTATAATAAATGATGCACTTGCTCAGCAATACCAATTATAAAATAATGTTTATGTAAAGAAAAAAAGAAACTAATGTATTTTTCATTAATTATATGAAACACAGAGAATCATATACACACAATCCTATTAGCAACGCTAAGCAAGAATTAGCATTACTATTTTCTTTTTATATAATTATTTTATATGGTCTAATTAAACAATATGCTTCTGTTATCCACCATAAATTAAAGCTGATTAAGTAAGCGAGGAACTTTGGAGAAGTCCAAGGGTTCTCAGAGACAGCTGCGAGGTTGCACGCTGCCAGAGGCACTTCCATCGGCATTCTTACAGTATGAAGCAGCAGGTTGATTCTTGTAAGTGAGCATTACATCTTGCAATCTAAGCCCAGTGCATGGATACATCGTACTACAATTAAATTTCACCGCAACCTTTGTTGCTGATGTTCCATGGATGCCTTGGTATGTCACATCACTTATTTTAACTCCAGAAGCCTGCTCATTGAACACACAAGTATTTGTTACATCACTTAGTAACTAAAATGACACTTAATAAGGTTTTTAATTGATTTTTCTGACAAATATCTAAGGTTGCTTACCTGACCGGGGCAATTTTTGTCGGGGCAGTAATTTTGGTCTATAATAATGGGATTTTCAACATTCTTCATGAGCATACGTTGGAAAACTATGTCCCTGGCAAAGCCACTACTTGGTCTCCCCCATGACTTGATTCTCACACCGTTCATAGTACCGGTAAATGTAACCGTTTTAACGGTCACATTTTGTACACCAGCCTCCTTAGGTTCCTTCCCCAAACTCCCAATGCTAGATCAGCCATAATTAGCTCCATATTAGTATAATACACAAATTAAAAAAAAATGAAACATTTCTTTTGATTGTCTTATTTACCTAATGCCATGTCCAGGTCCACATGCAACATTTTCAATCCAAAGATTAGTGGTGCCGGGGCCGATTGAGACACAGTCATCGCCGGTTCCAATTTTGGAGTTCATGATTGTGACGCCGGTCGACATCTGCACGTGAATACCATCTGTGTTGGGGCTATTGCCGGGGCCAGAAACCTTGACGCCTTGAACTTTCACTCGGTTGCAACTATTGATCACTATGTGGAACAACTGGCTATTTACAGATGTTAATCCACTGATCAAAATGTTATTTGAATCGAAGAATTCCAGAGTCTGCACTTGAGCAAGAAACACTTTCAGTTACATGTATGCAATTGAATTTCGGCCATTGAAAGTATATACCAAGCAAATTTTTATGTCGTGAAGTTGAATTAGATCATTATCTGATCCATTCCAAGACTTTCTTTACACTAGTTTTTCCCTAAATCCAATTTTAAAACATAATTCCAATAAAAACCGATCTTCCTAGTGAAATTTTTTATTTGTCAGAAATTGCAAAAAGGGCTCTATTAGAACATCAAGTCTGATGATGGACCACAAACAAAAGCCATTGATATAGGAAAAAAAGATACGTAGACGACAGTTGGTGGCCTTCAATAACCATAAACCTATGAATTTCTATATATATATATATATATATATGCGAAATACCATATAATTTAATATGTAAGAATATATATATAATTTTTTATAAGTTGATTGCCATATAGGACTTACATTTCGATTTGTAATTTATTAATATCTTAAACGTGGATTAATAAGGGATTTCAACAGTTCTAACTTTTGATTAAATTTAAATTTTTGAATTGCCGAAAATAAATTAAGTTCCTATTAAATGGGAGCATAAGCATAGTGAGTTACGTAACTGGCCTAAGTACAGCCATAATATTGACAGATTAGTTAGTAAACAACCCATACTGATGATGTCGCTATCTTCACAAATTTAACATGAAATTTTTATGGATTTTCACATACCGTGGCACCAAAGGGACAATTCTTGCCAGAAGCCTTACATGCCCATAAGCCAGCTCCTTGTCCATCAAGTACTCCACCGGAGAGAGCAACACCATTAACCTTTTCAAACATAATCCAGTTTCCAATATGTCCTATAACTTGATAGTTTGATGGAGCCAAAAGAGTGCCATCGATACGAATAATGATCGCATTGTTCTTGCATGGACCCTGAAACTTCACATTCCGCAGCGAGAACCTGCCAGCAGGAGCATAAATGGTCGCTGGACTAGTAGAGCTACAAGCTTGATTCCAAGCTGCAAGAAAGGCCTTGGTTGAGTCTGTTGTACCATCAGGTTTAGCCCCATAGCTCAGCACATTATACTGAGCTGCAGTTGCTAGTGAAATCAAACAAAAGATGTTGAGAAGCACAAGGACTGAACAAGAGTTCTTCGAGCTTGCCATCTTTTTGTTCTGTGTTAATGCCAGTGAAAGAGAAACACCAGGAAGAGAAAGTAAGAGGGCTCGAGAGAGGATGGGAACTAGAAGAATGTGTTGATGCAAGTTTATAGCCTCCTAAGGGGTATTTATAGCACCTGAGCTAGTGGAGTTACTATTTAGAAGTGGATATCAACCATCAAAGGCAAAGCTGCGCCGAAATGTAACATGGGTTACTTGAGCATTTGATGTTTCGTTTTTCCTTCAACTAGAAATAGCCCATTTCTTGCAATTTGGATAAGTTATATATCGATGTCTTACATTTACTGTTTGTTCCATGCTATATTTTTTCCCTTTCAACCTCTTCAGTGTTGGTGTCAATCCATATTTTAGTAGATTGAGTTGTAATATCTTATTATCTTAATTCTTATTCTTAAGAAATTCAACGAGATGACTAAAATTTGTTAATAACGACTTGAAAATAGATGTCAACCTCAATTGTAGTTATTCAGAAACATAAATATATATATATATGCGTTGCTATTTAATGTTGTTGTACAGTGTTTTTCATTTTCTTATAATAGTGGTATTGATCGAAATAGGATTGAGGGAGGATTTTGGAGCTAATCAAACTGTAGTTCATTTATTTGTCTCATTTTGTATTATTTATTTGTTTCATTTTGTACAATCTTATTAAGAAATAGAAATTTATTCCTAAAGAATATTACTTAGTAGTACTATTTTACATATTAAAGTTAGTTAGTCCATTAATAGTATATAGTGATTTAGAGAGTAGAAGTCTAATTGAATTATTTTTATTATAAATAAAATCTTTGTTATCAATTAATTAGTAAATTATCAATGAGATGAAAAATAGTTGTTGCTTAATATTGAAATACAAGTTTTCTTAAGAACGCGTTTAGTTTAGTTGTGAGTTGTGATTTTTATTTTTTATTGAATTTTGTATATTTTTTTCAGTTTTTATATTATTTTTTTATACTATATTAGTGTGTTATTTTTATTGATTTTTGTACTATTGTTTTCAATTTCTATATTTAGAAAAACGAAAATTAAAAATAAAAACACATCTAAATTAGGTTTGCAACAATCTGTACTCTCTGCAATCTTCGAATAACCTCCAATGGCTCCGACATTTACTCCTTTTCTTCCACATTTCACACTGCTTTATTCTAACAACATTCGTGGATAGGATTACATGCACGTACGTAATTTGCTTGAATTCTTAGTTTTCAACCAAGTTAGTTAACAAATCATTAAGAAACTCAAAGAGAAAAAGAGCAATCCACCGTTAGGGGGACACGGCAACCATGCATGATAGAGAAGGTCGCCAGCTTCCCCCCACAACCTGCAGGACCTTTTCTCTTCCTGTTAAGATATGGAAATCTGTTTACTTAAGCAACAAGATTAACGCTTTTGCTTCCTAGAAACACCTTTTTTTTTAACATTCGTCTTCTATGTTTGTTTGTTATAAATCCATTATTTAATTATAAATATAATCATATTTGTAATCTTAAATCTTTTATCATAATCTCAATTGAATTCTACACCTTTAAAATTTTCTATTAAAGTCCTATATCTATATGAATTAATCAAATACAGTTCTTATAAGACTTAATTGAGAAAATTGTGAAAGATTTAGACTTTAATTTGTAGACTTAAACCTTTCATAATTTTTTCAATTAAATCATAAATTTTTTACAATTTTTTAATTAAGTCCTATAAAAACTGTATTGGATTAATCTGCATAAATATAAGATTTCAATAGAAAGTTTTAAAAATATAAGACTCAATTGAAAAAATTATAAAAGGTTTAAGACTATAAATATAATTAACTCTTTAATTATATTTGTAGTCATCTCAACTAATTATATTACTTAAACGAATCAACCTTCCTTCTCTGCCACAACAAATAGTTTTTTCTTATGTCTATCCATCGAGGTTGGAACTTATAATCTGCATGAAAAAGTCAAGTGGTTAAAGGGGTTGAAGAATGGGCATCTATAGAGCTTCATTTTCTGTCTATTCTCTGTAGATATGGAAGAATAAGGTTCTTACGTTGAAGTAGCCAAGAGAAATAAAAGACACTTCATTTCAACTATTTCTGTCTTATCCAATACAACATGGAGAGGGAAGATTATGGTGGATCTAGCACCGTTGGTTTCTTCTCTCCTATGTGCATGTATTCTAAGACACGAAAGTATGGGCTCAACTCGCTTTAAAACATTTTAGGCCAACAACCAATATGTGGAAGACAAGTAACAAAATGTATAATGACATCATTTGTTGACATCAAATGTAACATGAACTCTGATAAGATATGCCACTGATCGTTAGAATTCCAAGTTTGGAGTTTCCACTAATAATTAAATAAAAACACAATTTTAAAGTATAGTTTATTTTGCACGGAAAAAGCGTAATTAGAACTTTAAACAACAGAATTTGTGGCAATTCCTCTACCTCTAAACAATAAGACTACTCGTTAGTTATATACATTGGATTAGTGTTGAAATTTGTGACAATACAATTCATGGCCAACCTTGGCTGAAGATGCATAACGTGAACTTCTTTTCTTCAACAAGGAGCACGTGTCTCTAAGACAAGTACCATTCTTGTACACAAGAAATTAATGTTTCGAGGTTGGAAGAGTTTGTGCTCCTAAATGCAGGCTCCCTTCTTTTAGGATTTCCCTGTTTTACGTTGGTGTTGTGTTTCCGTAGCTGCCATGTGATGTTTTATTGACCTTCATATTCTCGAAAGACTAGACTAGATTTTGATAGGCACCTCATTTCAATGCAACCCAGCTCTTTGGTTCTCATTTCTTTGGATGACATTAATGCTAAGGTCATGTTTAGTTTTTTTTTTTAAAATATAAAAATTGATAAAGAAAATATATTAATACAGTATAGAAATCGAAAAAAATAAAATAATCAATATAAAAATATAATAATCACAAAAAAAAATTATAATTCACAACCTAACTAAACATTCTCTAAGGGATGAGAATTGGTATAATAGAAACTAGGCTTTATACATTATCTAATCTCTTAACTCTCTTTTTTAGGTTTATCGATATTGAATCAACTGAACGATCTTCTTACACTTGTTCCACTTTTGAAAGATCTTGTGTTATGTCACCAATCTTGATTTTTCATATATAAATGTAACTAATATATCTCTTTCATAAACGATTTCTTCATAATAACCATAAACAGTTGCTCCTGAAGTGGCGAAATAAGGCTTAACTGATCTTATTACTATTAAATCAACATGAACAATTATAACTTGACCGATTTTTAGGTGGTCCGTTTTTGGTCATACATGCATGAATACCTCTTGTAGGGTGTGTTGTATATGATTATTTATAGAGAAAATGATTACTTTACATTTGTCAAATCAGAAGCTAAACATTATCATATACGTATTATTACAGGAATTATGGACCGGTAAAAGTAAGTGGTCTATTTCTCAAAGCAATTGGTTAGAGAGCTAAAAAAACATTTCCAAATTTAGATATAATCAATATCAATTAGGACTTACTGTTTTTTAATACAAAATTAGTAGACGCAAGTGGCCCATTTATTTCAAATTACACTCTGCATGGGGAAATGCCAAATCTTTGGTATAATTAATCCAAAATGACATTGAAATGTTATCTTGAGATATGTCATCAAGAAATTCCCATGTGGTAAACATAGGTCATCGTCTCCCTCTCCAAGAGTGTTACTCCTAACATGCTTGGTACTGCCGTACTGTAATGGTTCGAATGCTTTTGCTCAATCCAAATTCCAAACGTCTGACCTAACAATAATTCTGTCCTTATCATATGCTGTCTTACAGCCTTCCGATCATTAGTTGTTGGGAAATGGGCATGAGCAGGGACAAAGGTAGTCATACTTAATCTAAAATCAAGTTAATTTAATAATATAAAATATTTAATAAGCATTGATTATTAATAATTATCGCATAATAAATTGTTTAAATTATCCGTATATACCTTTATCTATTTATTAATGTGCAAAGAATATTTTAAATAATTTAATATATAACATTCAGAAGGCAGTGCAATTACATTTATTTACATTATATTCATCATAATAATTATAAATGTAAAAGGTAGAAATGCATATTAACGAAATTATATTATAATTACGAATAATTATCTTTAACTCGAAAGCTTGATTGTAATTTTACGTGATATTTGCTAATGTAGTCAAACACTGATTTTTATCATATATATATAATACCAGCTTCTCTTCTTATTTATGTTCTACTTACCGAAAGAATATATAATCCTCAGTTTTGGCTGTCCATAATGTGAAACCGTATTTAATGAACTATATAATACATGCATGCATAGAACACAAAATATGAATTTTGAAGTCACAAGGAATGTCATGTGCTCAGCCTCCATGTATTAACGTGGGGAAATGAGAAGGTCAACACACATTATCACATGCCAATTTCTGAAAAAAGGGATCGATGCTCTGAATTAAAACAAAGGAGAGATTGCATTCAAAATGAATCCTCACAGTCAATATCACTTGTATCCTTTGACGCTTCTAATATGTGCATTTATTGAAAAAATATGTGTGCCATAGTTACGATTTCATTTTAAAAAATCTTTACATAAGTTTAAATATTTTAATTTTGGTAAGTTCAATTTTAATGATAATACTTATTAATAAAATAATTTTATAAACACAATTTAGTAAAAATAGTAAAATTAATGTATAATAAAAATAAATTTTATTTTAATAGTAAAATTTTTAAAGGATTCATTTTTAGTTTTTATATGAATAAAAAATTTTCTTTAAATAATTGGTAAAGTTAATAATTAATTTATATTATTAACATTGTAGAATAAAAACAGTTTTAAGATTGTGCATCAGGTACTTTGGCAACAACTACCACAAAAGTTCGTTTGATTTTTCGTTTTTCGTTTGATTTTTTAAATACAAAAATCATTGTAAGATATTTTTATCAATTTTTTGTGTATTTTTATTAATTTTATACTTTTATTAATTTTTATATTATTTTTATCAATTTTTGTGTTTTTTTAAAAATATAATAATTTTAATTTTAATTTTAATTCAATAAAAACAGTACAAAAATAAAAAAAGACAACATACTAATATAGTATAAAAATTTTAAAAATTAACACAAAATTTAATTAATATACACAAAAATAAAAATAAAAATAAATAATAAATAATAAAAAGTGAATTCAAACTAAACGGGCTCAAATGCTAGAGATGAATTATCCAAAAATCTCAACAGTTGTAGTCTTTTATTATTATTATTATTATTATTATTTTGTTGGCTGAAATTCAAAGGCCGACATGCAATACTTGGAATTGATAACTGACCATAATTGATCAAGTACACCGCTGGTTACGGGGCACTAATTCTCTTTAAAGCAAACATTACTAAACACGCTTATCAATGTGACTTCACATGGTATTTCATGTGGCTGAGTGGCTTTATACCTACTTAGACTAATCCTATGTAGATGTAGTTATTATTCTTTGTGGGCATAACAAGTGAATGGTTTCAAAAGGCTTGGTTATAAGGATATACCTCTCTTCTGTATTTATGGTATAATTTAACTTTTAAAATAATTTAAACTTCGACTATTGTTAAACTTGATCTTTTTGAACTTTTGGAATCTCTCAGTTGTCTATAAATCTCTCGAAGTTCTCTATAGTTATCTCATTGTTTACTATCCTAGCGCTATCTATGCTAGAACTAGAACGGAATGTGCTAGATATAGACTTGGATCTCGCGAAAAAATCTATCTCTTATGGTACTTTCGTCTCACCTTGGTTATGAATGAGTTAAACCAACAGACTCATCGCCTTGCCTGGGTCTTATTGTTAGCACCACTCACCCTCTGTGGACTGGATTAATTAGGTACCTTAACAGATAGATGACTACCACTCAATCCCTACCCTCTCTAGGAAAATTATTGATTCTGATATTAAGGATGGGAGGCAATAGGCACAAATAGGCATACAAGTTAGAGGGAAACTAGATAAAGGAAGACTTTAGAGAAGACATTTTCAACAATAGGGATGAATTCACTATATCTTAGACAAGAGTGAGTTAACTGATATGTTCAAAGTTTAAATACTTCTTTAAGTCAAGGATTATGACTTCTAAGATAGATACCTGTAAGGGACATTTTAGTTCTAAGAAATTTCTCACAAGCCTAATCTTTATCAATAAAACAAATGCCTATGAAGAAAAGGAAACTTAACTTTAGTCACTAAGGACAGGACAAGATTTCAAGTGATTGGTTCCAATAATTTATTAATCCTTTATAATGTTTGATTAACCAAAGATTTAAATCTAATTCTTGTTCTATATCTTCTATTTCTCATTTATATAATACTATTTTATTAATATAATAATCATGTAATATTAACAATAACCTTATTCTATGATTTTTAGCTTTCTTGCAATCTTTATTTATCTTTTTCACTTGATTCTTTAATAATGACTTTAGAAACATAGTAAAACACCACAAAGGGGAACAATTATCAAATAAAAAGCCTGAAAGTAATCTTAAAGGTAAAAAATATAAATAACATAAAAGTAAATGATAGTAATTAACACGTTATATTACCATAGGTGGCAGAATTGACCATCAGTTAGATGAATAAGCAAAACAATAAAATAAATAGCTCTAGGTAGTATAACTAGTCCGTTGAGCTTTAAATGACAAATATTAAGATACTAAAATACCAAATGGAAAGAGAAAGGAAATATCTACTTATATTACTTCATCAAAGAACCATAATATAACAAATGTATTTTAAGGAAATGTTTTGTGGAAGAAATAAACACTTTAGTATTAAAGCATTAAATACTTAAAAGTGGGTCTTTAGGTTGGCTTTAGGAAAGGCTAAGGACCTAGTTTATGGCTTTAGGGATATCAAGGCCATGGGTTATGAGCTTTAGATCATAGATCTTTAAGTGGAAGAGGGGAAAGGTGACAGTAGAAGAAAGATGTAAAGTTTTGGGTCATATAGTTATCAAAACGTCATATACCTTTAAAGGGACATTTATGTAAGCTTTAGGAAGGTTTTAGAGTTTGGTTTAAGGCTTCAAGACATTAGATGAAGTTTTAAGATATGAGCCTCTCAGTTTTAGAAGTTTTATTAGAAGTTTTAGAAGGGTGACGGTGGAGGATAACTTTAAGGTTTAAGGCTATATGACTTCGGTTTTTCTTTAAATCTAAAGAGAAAGCGCTAATGGTGTTTTAGGAGGCTTGGAGGTTGATGAAGGGAGTTTTTTTCAGAATAGTTTCGTGGCTTTGAGAGAGAGGGAAAAAGATTGTAGAGAGATGGTAAAGGTATGAGAAGCATTGTAAAGTATGGAAGAAGGATAGAAAAAGGATGTTAAGAGATAAGAAGGCTCAGGGTATAAATAGAAAGAAAGGTTGGTATTTTTGTAATTTTGATAAGTTGCTTTATGTTTAGTCAAGTTCTTTGGTCTACAATGGAGGCTTTTGCATATGAGTGTAAGGTTCCTTAGTTTTATGGTGTGGAGCCTTTCTCTTTTGTCTTATTTTTTATTTTTTGGAATTTTCTTTTTACCTTTTAGATTACATGCTTTAGACTTATAATACATAATGATAAATCTTTACCCATATAAAGGGCCTTCCAATTATCCATTTAAGACTTTAAAATGTCGGTTAGTGGATTAATACCAAAACAATCATTTTCATTTTCTTGGCCCAATGAAACTTCTTTGCCATTTGATTCAGATGTTTAATTAGATCTCAATTTTAGCAATTTTTGCATTATTGTGAACTTCTTTGGTTATGGTAGTAGCAAGTAGGGAATTTACTTTGGATTTTTATTGCAAAAATACCACTTGGTTAAGATTGACGGTCTTTAATAGAAAAGAGCATATTTTTTTGAACCACTATTCGATTTTTTCGATAGAGATTAGATATGCTTTTGAAAATTTATCCAAACACTTAATTTTGAATCATTTGATAGGACTAAGACTTTGATATCTCAGTTTTCTTTATATTCATACCGCCATATGTGGACCTATGGAATAAGGAACTTTGAGGAAAATAGCAGATACATAAAAAATAGTTTTTCATAATCAACGAGTTGATATTTTTTTTAGAAAACTTTGAAACCTTCATATATTAGAAAGATCTCGAAATTGGTGCCATACCACTACCACCAACCAACAAAACCAGTAAGGAAAATTATGTTCTATTTTAATGGAGAGGAAAAATAACCATGAATGGTGACTGATATTACTTTTTAAGAAAAAGCATTAAACTATGTTTGTTAATAATCAAAATATTTATATACGAGGCAATGCTTTAGGTTTGTGTGAAATTGAGCTACAAACTTTTTTTGATTTCCATGTTCTTAAGCCTAATCTATAGGGTGGATGATATTTAGAATCTAATATGTTGAATAAGCTGGAGTCGAGCCATCATGAGTATAATGATGCTTTATGATAACAGAACTTGCTTCTTCAAGAATTTTCATATAATATGTTTGAGACTTTAACAAATCAAATGGTTTATAATGTCAATCTTCAAGGAAAACATTTTTAACAAATTGTTCAAGGTTAGCATCGAAAAATCTATTTTCAACAGTTAAGAGATACTAGAAAGATTCTTTTTCAAAATAGGAACTTTGATAAGGTGCTTTATAACATTTAGAAATTTGAAAGTTTTGCGACACCTTTTCAATTTCCCATTGCTTTGATAAATTTTGTAAAACTTCTTTACCTTTTGAGAAAATAATTTTCTTTTTAGGATTTGGAAATACCATTACGGAAGAAATATTTTTTCTTTGGGAGGTTTCTCCCTCGAGATCATTTAAGGCAATTTCTAGATTTTGAGAATCCAATTGCTTTAACCATTCCTTCAAGACGACCATCTGTGATGACAATGATTCCTTATTGGAGATTTTTGATGGGATGGTTTGTCTTTGATTATTTCTTTCCATGATTTTACTCTCGGAAAAAGATGTGTTTAGGCTTTTAGAGGATAGTGGAGGACTTTTTTTTCTGGGCTTGATGGTTTTGAACTTTGCTTTATTGGAGGTTATGACTTTGATTATGGAGAGGAAGAAGAGGTTGCTTTGGGTCGTGGAATCATGATCAGTATGTTAAAAAAAATCCTTTAGTTAAAAACTCTTAAAAATCCTTAAAAATAAATAACATCAATGCTTAGCAATAGAATATCTTTTTATAGAATATAAATCGTTTATTTCCAAATTTTCAATAAAAGGAAAACAAATTCTTTTACCATTAATTTTAGTTGAAATACCATCGAGGTTAGTGAAATAGGGAGTTATGAGTTTTATGAAAGGTGTTCCTGATAGTATTATATGATTAATTTCATTAACTATAAGAAAAGAAATTTTTATTGCAAATTCCTTCACATAAATGTATGCATCAATTTTGTAAGTTATCTTTATTGTTGGATTGTTTACTTCTTTTAAGCTTTTGTGAACTTGCTGAAGGTGTTTTATAAGAATTATTCCAAAATTTATGCAATTTAGGTAAGCACTTATATTAAATAGATCTATGGTGTCTATTATAAAATCATTATTTACCTTTAAGGAAATATTTATTATAGCTAAAAAATCTTATGATATCTTTTCTTTATTTTTTTAGCTCGAGGCTTTGTTTAACTTTTTCCTTAAAATTTCGCTTGCTTTCTTCAACATTTAACAAACGTTTCATGGTTCTTTTAGTTGTTGTTTCTTTAGCAACCTTATTTCTTATTTTATCAAATTAATTTGATGTTGCAGGTTTTCTAGAGTGATATGAGGGTCTTTTAACTCTACCTAAAATGTTTATAAAGTTATAGATAGACAAAGTAGGCGAAAAACACTCTTTAGGAGTTTCAAAAGATTTTTGTAATTTTTCTAGGTATTCTTTCTTTATCTAAGAGTTTTCAAGTTGATATATTATTTCTATAAAAACCTTTGATCTTTAATTAAAACATTTACCTTATTGAAAATTTCACTATCATATAGGTCATTATCACCAAAACTATTTCTCTTAACAAACATACTTTATTTTTAAATGCTTCATTTTCCGAACTTTCACTTTTAAATAACATTAAGGATTGGTTTTTGCTAAAAGTTCGTTGTCTAAATTTAAAATTTGTAACCTTTTATTCAAACTACAATATTTTGAGATATAATTCTTTTGATGACATTTATAATATGTTAAATCTCTATATTTTTCTAAGGGTAGAAATTTTGTTTTCTCCTAAAAGGCTTCTTTCTATACCCTCAGGATTTCCTATATACTGGAGGCAATTTTCTGTAATCGGAAGGTTTTCTATAACCTGACGATTTTTTATACTTTTCATTGTTGGATTCTTTACAAGTTTTACCTTTACGTTTGTTGGAGCTTTTGGAGATATCGAACTGTTTGTAGAACGATCATAACTCTTTTTTTGTTTTTACCATTTCTTCCTTTCTTTGTCTTTAAAGTTTCATATCTTAGCATAACTTTAGTCCTTCTTTTTTGGTATAACTAATAAGTTCTCCATATGTTGACCTATTGCAAGGAATCTGGTTATTATGATTTTTACATATTTTATTCCTGACCTTTTCTTTTAAAAGAGGAGGAAGTCCTGCAAATGACTTATTGTTCCAAAAAGGTTAATTGGAGTTTTCTCTAAGTATTACCCTAGTAAAGAATGTGTCACTATACCACTTAAAATCTGATAACTTCTTGCACCTAAGATTTGATAACAATTATGTATTTTTATCTTTTAAATGAGACGAATCTCCTATTAAAAGTCATAAGATCATTAATATCAAAGTTGAAACTAAATCTTGGATTGGCTTGCTATTGTTATCCAATATTAAATCACCATCTTTATTTTTCTTATAAGCTTTAAGAATGTCTAATTGTTGTTCTTTAATAAGGTAAAAATCCTACCAACCTCTAAACTATCTAAAAAATCAAATTATAAACAAATCTGTTATAGCATGATCAAATATTCTTAACTGGATTCTATAGGTATTAGAAGTTATTGTCATTTATTAGAGGACATTTATGATATTGTATTCAGACATACTATTTAATTTTTTATTATTAAAATTATTTAAAAATACAAATACAGTAAGATATTTTTGAAACTTTTTCCTGCTTATTTCCAATGGAGCCGACATGGACCTAAGGCTCTTACATGTAGTTCTGTTTGAATCCTTCCTTCCTGACCGCGAAATGCCATGGAACAAACAGGGGCCTGATTTATTTGATAAGCTAGATAAAATATGGGCCAGCAACCTCTAACTGTACTTGGTAATCATATTAAATGCAAACCCAACGTGTGAAGTGTGCAGAAGATAGTGTCACCGTCACACATGAAATTTGTGAACCACGTGGAGTATGAATTATTATGATCTTAGGCCTATTGAAAGCAACATAATCTCATGCACGTTGAGTCTGACTAGCAAACAAAGAAAGCTTAAAGCTTATTGGTTGTTGGGTTATTACATTCTTCCAAATCTTTCAATCTGGAGTTAACGGATAAACTCAAAGTGCAATTTCTATATTTTGTTTCAGTGCTCGAAACAAGTAAAAATTCTGATCAAGTTTTGGATTTTTTGGTCAAAGTTTGAAGTTTGATCCGACTCGAACTCGAGACACGTTAACTCAAGTGAAAAAAAAAATCTCAAGGTGATACTTTATATGACCCACCCGAGTTTTCTGTCAAGTTTCAAAGTTCGATAAAGGTAAAACCCTGATCAAATTTTGGAATTTTCGATCAACTTTGAAATTTGATCAGACTTGAAGTTCAGACCTGTTAACTCAAGTCCACAATTCAAGTTGGATATTAAAAGAAAACGAAAATCTCAATTCAAAATCTTTTAGGACCACTTCCACTCCAGTGCCATTTATCTTAAAATTCAATCGGGATAATTATATTTTTATTTCTTAATTTTTAATTATTTTTAATTAAATTTTATAACCCTTAAACTTTTTATTTAAATTCATAATTATATGATCAATTCAATGTTTCCATCAAATTTTATTGACAGTTTTATATGATAAAAAAAGACATATAAACAATTATAAAGACTAACGAAATTATACTAAAAATACATGTTTGGCTGAGTTGTTTATTTTTATTTTTTGTTATAATTTTTACATTTTTATATTAATTTTAAGTATTTTTATTTCTGTATTATTTATTTATGTTTTTTATTTCTATATTATACTAATGTATTATTTTTTTAATTTTTGTATTATTTTTTAATTTTTATATTTTAAAAAACCAGAAACAAAAATAAAAATACCTAAAACTAAACAAGGCTTTGCTTTTGCTACAGTATGTTTTGATTATGCCATTTTCTTCTCACCATTGTTATCTTGTCGTTGTCTTCTCCCCCACCATCTTCTTGCTGTCTTACTGGTATTTAGTGGTTTTCATCCTAGCTCTGCTTCTTAACTTTTGCATTTTTAAGCTTGGCTGAGTGTGGATTACTATTACAATTGTCATACAGGTATTAGTAACCTTACTCTTGTTTCTCAAGGTCAATCACTATACTTGAATTGTTATTGTTGGTTTATACCCTACAGTCAATTGGTTGGTTTATATCTTACACATTTTATAAAGGAATTATTTGTCTTATACATTTTTATTTAATAGACTAATGCATAAGATAAAGTCCATGAGATGAATATGTATTAAAAATAAAATTATGATAGATATCATAATTATAATATTTATATTGTAATTAAATATTATCCCTAAATTGTTTCTAGTTGTTGCTTTATTAAGACTGGACATTAATAGAGCGGAAAGACTAGTACACGTTATGTTTTTCCTTATGAAGGAAGTAGTTGATCTC